>PKML01043648.1:348837-369229 GCA_002933935.1 Eutrema yunnanense
CGGATACGGATACGGATAATAAAAAAATTTCGGATCGGATATCCGATATCCGTTTGTACAATTTTTTTTTTTTTTTTTTTTCAATTTTTTTTTCATACCATAACTTGGGAACCCGGATATCCGGAGCTTTCGGATCCGGATTCGGATACGGATACCTTAAAAAAAGCGGATATCCGGTATTTTCCATATTTTTAAAATTGTAATCAACTTTCGGATACCCGCGGATATCCGGTATTTTTACGGATATCCGAAAACCGGATATCCGGATATTTCGAATCCGGATACGGATAGTAAAACCGTATATCCGGCGGATACGGATACCTTAAAAAAACAGAGTATCCGTATCCGTCCCAGGCCTAGTTTACAGTCAATATATGATTAGTTAGTGTATAAATTAATAAATAAAAAATTGTACTTGAGATATGTATTGGCCAAAAAAAATTAGGTTGAATATGAATCAAACATATTCGTACTTTTTTTGATGTATCAATTAAACCGAAAGTCCCCTGTCAGAAGAAGATGACATAATAGTAGAATAATGTGTTCTCTCTTGTGTGTTTTGAGAGTTTCAATTTTTTTTTTCATTTTCCCTCCTCTATAAATACTCCTCCCGCCAATTCAACTGACCGGTGATAGCCGGTCACTTTCCCTACAGCGACCGGTTATAAGAACAAATTGAAAAACATTACCTTCTTCGACTCGGAATCGCCATATACTCTCTCTCGAGGCTTCCTCGTTGATTGTTCCCTGCGAGAAAAATTACCCAAAACCCTAAACTTCGGCAATCGAAGCTGGAACTTGTGGGTTCTCTCCGGAATTTGAATGAAGTTCGAATCTAGGGTTCTTCTCAGAATCAGAAGCCTGAGTTGTTGTTGTTCTTCGATAACATTATGAGCGCCATCAACATCACCAACGTCACCGTCTTGGATAATCCTGCCCCTTTCGTTAGCCCTTTTCAGTTCGAGATTTCATACGAGTGTTTAACCTCTCTCAAAGACGGTAATCTCAAAATTTCACTATATGTGTTTGATTTCGATGATTTCCTCCGTTTATTGAGGGTTTTAGCCTCTGCTGATTCTTACTGATTTTCGTTTGATCACAAAAGGGTTTGTAGAGAGAGTTATTGTTCTGATGATTGTAGTTGAAACATATTGGTTTTCTCTATATATGGTTTTGATAACGATTCAAGGAGTAACTTGAAGCATAAAGAGCCATGTGTGGATAAGAAACATGTTCTTACCTCTTTGTTTTGTGATTGTCCCTGTTGTGTATGATATCTCACAAAAGTTTTCTACTGCTATGTGATTGAGTAGAAGGACATATATAGCATGGTGGTTCTAAAGTCTAGTTGTCTTACTAGCAGAAGTTCTTGTCTTCTTGATTGACATAGTTATTTTGATGAGCTTTTTGGAGCAGCTGCTTTTCCCCAATAGCTGTTCTCAGGGTAGATGTGTAGATTGATGGTTTCATATGGTTATAACTTTGGAGGTGTTGGTTTGCAATGGATTTGAGCTTTGGCTCTGTTCCCTAGGATGAAAACTGATAAATTAGTCTTTTAGCACTCATGGGTCTTGGATTTGCCTGGACGATTTTATAACTTGATATGTTTCTGTTACTTATTTTTCTGCAATAGTCGTAGAAGCTGCCTTGATAGTTTTGATTATTTAGACCCAAGTTTTGCTTTTGGTACAGATTTGGAATGGAAACTTATCTACGTGGGTTCAGCAGAAGATGAGACTTATGATCAGACTCTAGAGAGTGTGCTTGTGGGGCCTGTTAATGTTGGGAACTACCGGTTTGTATTGCAGGTAACATATGTCGTATTCAATCCTCGCTTCTATTGTGGTCTAGCAACAAGAGTCTTGATCTATAACTCTCCATTACTTTACAGGCTGATCCTCCAGATCCATCAAAGATCCGTGAGGAAGACATCATCGGCGTCACTGTGCTATTGTTGACATGTTCGTACATGGGCCAAGAATTCTTAAGAGTTGGATATTATGTGAACAATGACTATGAAGATGAGCAGCTCAGGGAAGAGCCTCCAACTAAGGTTTTGATCGATAAAGTGCAGAGGAACATACTCTCCGACAAACCTAGAGTAACTAAATTCCCGATTAATTTTCATCCAGAAGACGAGCAGGCTGCTACCGCTGCTCCTCCTCCTGAACCATCTGATGAACAACCTGATGTCAATGACGAGTCTCAAGTTTTGCCTGATCTGCCACCAAAACCCCAGGAATCATGATTCTTCCTTAAAGCAAATAGTAGAAAATTGGATGATAACAATCGTCCTCCTTGTCTGCAAAGATCTTGCCTTTTGTTTCTCTATCTCAAAACATTATCTGCAGTTTTGCTGTATACTTGTTTGTAGAGGCTTTAGGGAAGTGGTTCTTGACATGTTTGAATGTTTTTGGTTTTGGGGCACAGATTTAAGCCAACATTTCCAAAAAAAATATTGTTCTCGAGTTTAAAAATCAGTCTGTAGGAATTTACATTTCCACACGATTTAACCGATCCATTCTCGTCCTGAATACAATACTCTGTTTCGAACGGTTTAATACTGCCTCTGTTTTTTAATAGATGATGTTTGTTGCAAAATTAATTTGTTTTTTTTTATTAGTTTTGATCTGCAGATTTTTTTTTTATTAGTTAAATTATATTTAACTAGATAATAAAAAATGTTTTAATTTAGAAAAAAGAAATATTAAATGATGCCCTAATCCGTGTGCAAAATTTTTAAACATGATCTATTTTGAAATGGAGTAACCATATTCCAACAAATACTAGAACAAGTTGGTATGGGATGGGTAAACCAAATTACCAAGTAATTTAAAATATGTGAAAATTACCCAGAATAACATGAATCTTTTATGTAATTACTAGATTAACACCCTCAGAACTGAGTTGGCTAGAATAACACAACTCTTTTGTCAAAAGACAAAACACCCCTATTTGAGTTACTTATACACAGAAATGTCATTTTGATTTATTTTTCTCAAAAAAAAAAAAAAACTGCCATTTTGAATTCAAAACATTTTTGTCTTTCTAAAACATTTTCACTTCCCTCGTCTTCCCTAGAAACGTAAAAAACTGTTTTCATATTCCTCTCCCACACGAGTCCGTCGCCGTCGTCCTCCTCTCTTCTTCTTAAGCCTCGCCGTCGTCCTCCTCGCCGTTATCCGCCACTTGTTTGCTATTTTCTGTTCTTCAGCCTCGCTGTCGTCCTCCTCTCTTCTTCTTCTTCATTCGCCGTCGAGAAACCCTAAAACCAAGCCGCTTCTCTTCCATCTTCTCGTTCTTCGCCGCCGTCAGGAAACCCTAAAACCCAGATTCCGGTATTCTTCGTCTATTATTTTGATTTTGATTTTGCCGCGGATTATGCAGATTTGTTGGTATTGTTGCAGAATTGTTTGTTTTGTGTGTTGCAAATTTGTTCCTTTTTGCAGATTTGTTATTATGTTGCAGATTTGTTTGTTTTGTGTGTTGCAGATTTGTTCATGTGTTGCAGATTTGTTATTTGTTGCAGACTTGTTTTTGTTGCAGACTTGTTTTTTGTTGCAGACTTGTTTTTTTGTTGCAGACTTGTTTTTGTTGCAGACTTGTTATTTGTTGCAGACTTGTTATTTGTTGCAGACTTGTTTTTGTTGCAGACTTGTTTTTGTTGCAGACTTGTTTCATTTATCGACTTGTTTCATTTTTTTTGTGTATAGGTATGGATTCTAGTGAGAAAAGAAAATATCCTCTGCGGATGTATAGTGTTGTTCCACAGCAAAATAAAAGTATAAATCATGGATGTTCTTTGTCAATTTTGAGAGATGTCCGAAAGAGTGTTGGCGATGAAGTATGGGAGTATCTAAAGAATTCAGCTCTTGGTGTTCTTATTTTGTTAGCAGAGAGTAAGTTTTGTTGGCATAGTAAGACAGTTCACTACTTCCTCACACATCAGTTGAAAATCAAAAGTTCAAGTGAGATTTGATGTTTGATTGGAGAGAAACCTCTGAGGTTTTCATTGCATGAATTTGCTGAGTTCTCGGGACTTAATTGTGATCCGTACAATGTTGAAAAAGAAGGGGAAGAAGCGGAAATTGATCACCGCGAAATATGGGCTGAGATGGGTGTGCCTATAGGTGATGGACCTTCTTGGGAGGAGTTGGCTAAGGTGTTGACAAAGTGCAACACATGGAGCTACGAGAAGAAAAGAATTGTAGGTTGTTTGTGCGTCCTCTCCCTAGGAATATTTGGTTTAAGTAGAGGATGTAGGATGGATTTGAAATGTGCCAAGAAAGCATTGGATCCTGCTGCTTTGGAGAGTTTTCCATGGGGTAGGAGGTCATATGAATTGTTGATTGAGTCCATCAAAGAAGCAAAACTTGCTGATAACACTTACACTTTGAAAGGACTAGTTCACGTGTTACAAATATGGGCGTATGAGTCATTTGAAAGATTAGGAGAACTTTATGGTAGAAAAAAGCAAGAACAAGAACTTCCTATTCTCTCATGGGGTGGATCTCGTGGCCGTTACCAAATTGATGATATTGTTCTTGAAGAAAAGAAAAATCATGGCCAGGTATATTTCTGCTTGCAATCCCTTTAGAGACTTGTTCTAGGATTCGTTGCAGACTTGTTTCATGTGTTGCAGATTTGTTTCATGTGTCGCAGATTTGTTGGTGCACTTGTTGTTGCAGACTTGTTTCATGTGTTGCAGATTTGTTTCATGTGTTGCAGATTTGTTTCATGTGTTTCATATGTCGCAGATTTATTGTCTTCTCGCATTTTCATTTCTCACTTTTAATTTGTAATTGACTACAGGTACGTGTCAGACAATTTGATCCAATGGCTAACCACAACAAGGATGATCACAAACTAGACAATTTGATCAAAGACATCATGGATGGTAAAGTGGCTGAAAATGCATGGAGTAAGGAAAACAGTGTTGGAAATAAGGCACTTGTTGTTGTAGAAACTGAAACTGTAGGTGGAACTTCGAAAAGGGTTCGAAGTGGTAAAGATAAAGATCCCATTGAAACAAAGAAGCCACGGGTTGAAAAGAGGACAATATCTACTGTGCATGGAAATGTTGATTTCAGTGGACTAGTCAAAGCTTTAAGTAGCTTAAGTGAGAAAGTGGATCTGATGGACTCAAGAATGAATGAGAGATTAATGGCAATGGATAATGACATTGGTAAACTCAAAGAAGAGGTGAAGCAACTACGGCACGTGCCGACTGTCATAGTAGAAGAAGTTGATGAAAGTTCTCCTAACAGAGCTAATCAAAATTCTCCAGACAAAACCCCGGTATGTTCTTATATGTTTTGTTGTGTTGTAGACTTGTTTTATTTGTCGCAGACTTGTTTGTATTATTGCAGATTTGTTTTGTTGTGTTGCAGACTTATTAGACTTGTCGCAGACTTGTTAGTATTATTGCAGATTTGTTTTGTTGTGTTGCAGACTTGTTTTATTTGTCGCAGACTTGTTAGTATTGTTGCAGACTTGTTTTATTTGTTGCAGACTTGTTTTATTATCGCAGACTTGTTAGTATTGTTGCAGACTTGTTTTATTTGTCGCAGACTTGTTTGTATCGTTGCAGATTTGTTTTGTTGTGTTGCAGACTTGTTTTAGTTGTCGCAGACTTGTTAGTATTGTTGTAGATTTGTTTTGATGTTTCCTTATGTTAATTTTACAGTCCTGGTTAAAAGTTCCAGTGGATAATGTGAATGCTGGTGAAGCTACATCTAAGGAAGAAAACAAAAAAATTGAAAACACAGATATTGAGGACATAACAGAGCAATACCATAAAGAGGAGAATGCAATACAGTCTGATACTGAGTCTGACCCCAGGAAACAGGCTCAACAAAAAGTTTTGAAGCACAATTTAGAGCTCTTGTCTAATGTCCTAGATGATGGTCACGATTGACCTAAGATGTTGGGTCCCACGCAGAAATCACCCTTTATGGGAAACTCAACGGTGAAACGGATAATGGAACCTGATGTCGCATTTGGTTGCCATCCTAGTGATGCCGCATATGATCCTTTTACACCAGTTGATGCAGTTAAACTGCAGAATCTGAGTGATTTTATTCGTGTTCGTGAGTAAGTTGTCAACTTCATTTTTGTTTTCCATATGGTGCAGATTTATTTTTTTCGTGTTGCAGATTTATTTAAATATTTGGTGACTTATTCTATTAGGGAGCAGCCAATTGGGACATTCGACTGTGAAGTCAATTTCTACCGAAGGCTCATGACCCGTAAAGAAGAATGGCCCGAGGCAGAAAAATCAAATTACGGTTGGTTAGGTGACCAGGTAACTAATCTAATTCTCACTTGTTAGTTTTGTTGCAGACTTGTTTTTTTTTTGTGTTGCAGACTTGTTTTTTTTGTTTTGTTGCAGACTTGTTTTTTTTGTCGCAAACTTGTTAGTATTGTTGCAGACTTGTTAGTATTGTTGCACACTTGTTAGTATTGTTGCAGACTTGTTTTTTTATTTTTTGTCGCAGACTTGTTAGTATTGTTGCAGACTTGTTAGTATTGTTGCACACTTGTTTTTTTTTTTTTTTGCAGACTTGTTTTTTTGTTGTGTTGCAGACTTGTTTTATTCTGCAGACTTGTTTTATTCTTTACAGACTTGTTTTATTTGTTGCAGACTTGTTTGTTTTATTTGTCGCAGACTTGTTAGTATTGTTGCAGACTTGTTTTTTTTTTGTGTTGCAGACTTGTTTTTTTTGGTTGGTCGCAGACTTGTTTTATTTTTTGCAGACTTGTTTTATTTGTCGCAGACTTGTTTTATTTGTCGCAGACTTGTTTTTTTTTTTGTTGCAGACTTGTTTTTTTTTGTTGTGTTGCAGACTTGTTTTATTCTGCAGACTTGTTTTTGTGTTGTGTTGCAAACTTATCTTCTTACTTTTGTTTTGCAGCATATGGTCTCCTCCATGCATTTGTTACGGAAGAGGTCTCTCCGAGTACCTACTCCATTCCGGACAGAAAGAATTGCCTCCCTTGACCAATGGTTTGTCGCCTTATGGTATATCGACTATAAACAGTTTGCCATTTCGCCGCCGAAGTTTTTGTTTGGTGAAGGTTATGAAATGACGTTTAATGGGACATCTCCAGATTACACCCAGACAAAGAAGAGATGGATCGACGATGTTGATGTTGTCTACTTTTTCCACAACATCAGCAATAACCATTGGATTGCGTGTGAAATGGATCTCAACAAAGAGATGATTGAGATTTACGATAGCATCATTCCCGAGAACTGGAAAAAAGTGGTCGACGGGGTGAGGCCATTTGCAAAAATGGTTCCATATTGGATTAAAGCTTTCACACCCAAAGGGAAAAGAAAGGGTCGTAAATTGACTTCTTTCAAACTTCACTATAACAAGCATGTCCCACAAAACGTTCAGACAGGCGATTGTGGTGTCTATGCTGTCAAGTTCGTGGAGTGCCTTGCACTGGGATACCAAATGGATGGTTTAAGTGACAACACAATCCCCGAAATCCGTTTGAAGCTTGCAGCATAGATTTTTGACGAGGTTCCTGACGCAAACCCTCAGATGTCTGACCCAAGGCCTTATGGTCAAGACAAAGTCCGCATACCTACGCATGCCACACAATCGTAGTTTATGTACTTAGATCCAGATATGTAGACTTATTATCCTTTTGTCACAGACTTTTGTTTATATACTTAGATCCTTTTGTATGTAGATTTATGTTAACTGTATTGCAGACTTATATTAACTTTGTTGCAGACTTATTATAACTTTGTTGCAGACTTATATTGACAGTGTTGCAGACTTGTTTCCTATGTTGCAGACTTGTTTCCTATGTTGCAGACTTATTATAACTTTGTTGCATACTTATATTGACAGTGTTGCAGACTTGTTTCCTATGTTGCAGACTTGTTTCCTATGTTGCAGACTTATTATAACTTTGTTGCAGACTTATTATAACTTTGTTGCAGACTTATTATAACTTTGTTGCAGACTTATATTGACAGTATTGCAGACTTGTTTACTATGTTGCAGACTTGTTTCCTATGTTGCAGACTTGTTTTCTATGTTGCAGACTTATTATAACTTTGTTGCAGACTTATATTGACAGTGTTGCAGACTTGTTTCCTATGTTGCAGACTTGTTTCCTATGTTGCAGACTTATTATAACTTTGTTGCAGAAACATTGCAGACTGATAATAAATAGAGGGTAAAGATGGTGATTCATTGCAGAAAGGTCTTAACATAAGGTTTACAGAAAGGTCTTATAAAACATGATTAAAAAGTTCAAGTTATAAAATAAGTTGGTAATTATACCAACTACATCCATAACCAAAATATCCGAATAACATAAACAAAACAACAATGAATCATGGGTTGAGTCTTAGAAAGGAGTAAAGCCTTGCTTGTGATCATTGTTGTAACTCTGTGGTAGAGGAAATGGGTACCTGATAATAGTGATTGATGAAAATTAGTAATCAGGAAATACTATTTTGAACTCATATTTTATACTAACATGTATTAAAAACGATATGAAAGACGAACGGTTTAAAATGTTAGAGAGAAGAAGGTATGAACGAAATATAGTAAACGCAAGCCAATGAAGAAGTTGAAAGGACCGTTCATTTATGACGTTTGGTTTTTCACACAGCGGTTCATTTATTACCAAGAACCGTTCATCTGACTTGTTTCCTATGTTGCAGACTTGTTTCCTATGTTGCAGACTTATTATAACCTTGTTGCAGACTTGTTTCATATGTTGCAGACTTATATTGACAGTGTTGCAGACTTGTTTCCTATGTTATGTTGCAGACTTATTATAACCTTGTTGCAGACTTGTTTCATATGTTGCAGACTTATAGTTAACTATGTTTATTAGGTACTGTAAAATTAAAAACAAAGTCATCATACAAATACAAATACAAGTCTGCAGAACCACACGAGTCTTTAAACCATAATAAAAAGTGAAGAATCACATGGCACATGTACGCACATTATGTCCACTTTGTTTGCAATTGAAGCAAATGTGTTGCTTCCTCGGGATTTTCTTCTCCATTGCTTTCTCCAACGCAGATTTGTATCTAGAGTTCTTTGGCCTTCCGGGTGGTTGTCGAACTTCAGGAGGTAAACACAATTTCGCAGCGACATGTTCAGGAATTGGTTGAGCTACATCACTTGGCATAATGCACATGGCGTAAGCGTTACTGAGGTAGTTCTTATAGTAGTACGGAGAAGTCAGACCAACAGGGGACATTCTCTTAGCTTCTCCACCAGCAATTGCGTGAGCACAAGGCAACTTATCCAAGTCAAACCTACGACATGTGCATTTACGTTCCCGTACATTAACAACATATACATGCATCCCATTACTGACTTGCACTTGATCCGATAAGCTTTCCAGTATTCCATCTGTCATGTCACATTCATAAAACATTAAGTCTGTGATAAACAAAACAAGTCTGCGACAACTGACCAAAATAAAACAAGTCTGCAACAAAACAAAACAAATCTGCAATAAACAAAACAAGTCTGCAACTAAACAAAACAAGTCTGCAACAACTAAACAAAACAAGTCTGCAACAAAACAAAACAAGTCTGCAGCCATACCTTAATACCATATCGTTTGTTCAGAGCATCTGCAACATGACTAGGTAACACTTTTGAACCGATGCCACCCACAAAATCCTTGTACAATTGTCCCAAAATCTCGTGTGTAGCTTGGC
This sequence comes from Eutrema yunnanense, assembly GCA_002933935.1. Classification (NCBI taxonomy): domain Eukaryota; kingdom Viridiplantae; phylum Streptophyta; class Magnoliopsida; order Brassicales; family Brassicaceae; genus Eutrema; species Eutrema yunnanense. Next base: position 358,550 of record PKML01043648.1, read on the forward strand.
GAGAACGGGCTCCACGGTCTGTCACAGAACATGTATGTTCTTTAACATATACTTTTATAAAGAAACATGGAGAATCTCCAACTGTAGTAGCTCGGACTCTCCATGTGCATCCTTCTATCCAACATCGAACAATTAATAAGGTTGGCGTTGAATAATCAACCTTGAAATCAAACTTCTGCGCAACAGAAAGAATCTTCAACCTCATCTCCAATGCGTCTTTGTTATCATACCTTTGTCCTACCGATATATCCAACGAAGTCATTTCCATTTTCTGGTATTCTTCATGAACTTTGTAATCATTCCTTTCTGCCCTTTTTTTGTGTGGCACGCTTGCTTTCTCTTCCTTCTCTTCCTCCTCACGAAGCTTTCCATATAGACAGTAATCCTCATCACCAGAACTAGCACCGTCCGGATCGTCGCAACAATCAAACCTGTATTGGTCCTTCTCGTCCTCATCCTCATCACCAGAACTAGCATCCCCTTCTTCTTTTGCATTACCAACAAATTCAACTTCTATTTTTGCTCGCTTCAGCGATGGTCTACCTTTTCCACGATTATCTTCACCATCTTCACGCTTTGCCTTCGGCAGATTTTTTGCATTACCATCAAATTCATCTTCCATTTTTGCTCGCTTCAGCGATGGTTTACCTTTTGCACGATTGTCTTCACCATCGTGCAGCTTTTGAGCGTCTTTTAACTCCAATGATACCTCCTTATCTGATACACATAGCCGCATCGTATCTGATTTGAATTGTTCAAAGAAACCTTGCAATTGTCTCGTATTACCAACAAAGACAGGGGGAGTGTCTACTGGTAACTTGACCAATATCTTCTTCGGAAACATGTAGCTCAATTCAACTTCGTACTTAGTCTTATCAACTCCATAATCCTCGTACACCATTTGAATGAATTCGTCGAACGAAGTTGCAGCATTGGTTCCAAGAACTCGAGAACCTCTCCTACTATCGACAACAAAAATCCATCTACTCTTCTCAAATCTCCAATTACCCCAAACCAATATAATTTGCGGCATTGGCGGCGACGATGGAGAACGATATCGGCAGCGACGATACACAACGAGATCGGGGCGGCGACGACGATAGACAGCGAGAACGGTGGAATTTGATAATGGCGGAGATGACAATGGAGAACGAGATCGGCCGCCATACATACCCTAGAGATTGCAGTGGCATTTTTCGTAAATAAGTTACTTATAAGGGACATATTAAGTCTGCAACACATTGAATAAGTCTGCAACACATTGGATAAGTCTGCAACAAAACACATTGAATAAGTCTGCAACGCATTCAATAAGTCTGCATAACATAACAAGTCTGCGACAAACAAAGTGTTATTCTAGTCAGAAAACAAGTCTGCAACACAGTCTAATAAGTCTGCAGTTTTTAATGCCACGTAAGCAATTTACAAATAAGTCTGCGACCTTTAGCATTAAATCTGCGACATTGTAAATAAATCTGCGACAAGCGATGTTATTTCAGTAAGACATTTCATGTGTCGCAGACTTGTCTTCTTGTCGCAGATTTTCCAAAAGTCTGCAACAAAGCATTTAAGTCTGCAACAAACAGTTGCAGATTTGTTATAAGTCTGCATAACAAGTCTGCAAATGAACATAAGTCTGCGACATATGAAACAAATCTGCGTAATAAGTCTGCAATCAAAACAAGTCTGTGCAGACTTATTAAGTCTGCAACAAAGCACATTAAGTCTGCGTCGAAAAGTCTGCAACACGCATAATAAGTTTGCAGATGTGCGCAGACTTAATAAGTCTGCAACATTGAAAATAAGTCTGCATAACAAGTCTGCAAAACAAGTCTGCATAACAAGTCTGCATAACAAGTCTGCAGATGTTTGCAGACTTAATAAGTCTGCAACATTGAAAAATAAATCTGCATAACAAGTCTGCATAACAATTCTGTGCAGACTTAATCTGAAAAACGCGGTGGCATTTTTGTAAATAACTCAAACTTTTGCTTACGTGGAAATAATTTCGTAATGGCAGTTTCGTAATTATGTTATTCTTAACAAGCGAAAATAAGGGTAAAATGGGCCAAAAACAGACTTTCCTTCTCAGTTATTATGTGTCATTCTAGTCCTTAGCCAATTTATAATTGTCATTCTAGTTTTTTTCCCTTAAAATATTTATAAAAAAAAAAATCATTTTTTTCAAATTATCAAAAATTTCTAAAAAATAAATCGAGAATTCATCTCATGGGGTTTGAAGTATGGCTTCAGGATGATGCTCGTGGTAACAAGGATGAGAACTCTAGTTCTTTTGAGCTACGGCAAAAACGGGATGGTCCACGTTTAGAGTTGTCAATTGGGCGGGCTGTCCGTGGACAAGCCCAATCCATATCATTACGGACAGTCCATGGTCACGCCCAAATACGAAACAGTCCAATTGGGTTAAGACCGCACAGACAGCAGACAAAAACGGGCTAGACCGTGTGGACAATGGACATGCCCAAATACTTAAAAATCTAGGGTTAAATCAATTTGGGGAAAATTAAAATTCTCTCTCTTCGTCGTCTTCGAGACCCTTTGCTCGATCTGACCGCCTAGCATCATCCTTCATCATTCGTATTAAACTCTTCATGCCCATCTCCTTAGGGTGACCAACTCGGCAGCAACCCCTTTGCTCTGACTAAGAAGACCTTTTGCTCGATCTCTTCGAATTAGCTTCTTCTTTCTGGGTTTAAGGTTCAACTGTTCAGCATTCGAGGTCAGTTGCTACTTCTTCTTCTTCTTTTATTATGTTTGGATCGGAATGTATGTCTGGGTTTTGAAGAATTTCGAAATTCTTAGTTGTTTTATGTTCAAAACAGAGATGAAGAAGAAAACGTTACTATACTAACCACGATTATGTTCTGGGTTTTGAAGAATTTATGGCGGTGATGTTCTTCGAACTAATAATATCTTTTATCTGACTTCCATTGTTGAGATTAGTCATCCCTTACATTTCTTTTTCACTAAAATTGCTAGTTTGTTTTCATGGAGCATGTTGCGAATTTCGTCATATGAGAATTTGTTCTAAGACTCCTGGAAGTACACCTAGAAATAGTATTAGAAAGTTGGATATGATGGTTTTTCGGGAAATGATTGCAGTGGCTTTAATTCAGCATAATCTTCCATATTCGTTTGTTGAGTATGAAAGGATTAGAGAGGCTTTTGCTTATGCTAATCCTGATATTGATTTCTGGAGTAAAAATACAACAGCAACATATGTCTTCAAGATTTTTGATAAGGAGAAAAAGAAGCTTAAGGAAATCCTGACTAAAATTCCAGGTAGGATTTGTTTGACAACAGATCTTTGGCAAGCTATCACTATTGAAGGTTATATTTGTTTGACAGCCCATTATATCGATGTTGGTTGGATTTTGAAAACGAAGATACTATCCTTATGTGCTTTTCTGTCTCTTCATACTGGTATTGCCATAGCAATGAAGCTTATTGAGTTGCTGAAGGATTGGAGATTAGAGAAGAAACTGTTTTCTCTAACATTGGACAACGCTTCTGCTAATGATAGTATGCAAGGTATTTTAAGGAGAAATCTACAAAAAGATTTGGTGTGCAATGGGGAATTTTTTTCATGTAAGATGTTCAACGCATATTTTAAATTTGATTGTGCATGATGGATTATATGTGATTAGTGAAGCTTTGGAGAAAATCAGGGATAGTGTTAAGTTTGTGAAGGGATCTCAGTCTAGAGAAAACATGTTTCAAAACTATATGGAAACAGTTGGAATTCAGGATGATGTTGTTCTGCCTTTAGATGTCACAACTCGTTGGAATTCCACTCATCTAATGCTCTCTAGAGCAATCAAGTTTAATGATGTCTTACGTAATCTTGCAGAGGTAGAGAAGAGTTATAAGTGTTTTCCATCTGATTTAAAGTGGGAAAGACGAGAATCAATGTGTGAGCTCTTGAGACCGTTTGCTGAAATGGCAAAGCTGATTTCTGGTTCATCTTATCCCACAACAAACTTGTATTTTAATGAAGTTTGGAAGATTAAAAGTTGGTTGACAGCTCATGAGAAATCTGATGATCTTATTATTCGTGAAATGGTGGATACTATGAAGGAGAAGTTTGACAAATATTGGAAAGAATTCATTGATATACTTGCAATTGTTGCGGTTCTTGACCCAATGTTGAAGTTTGCATTTCTAGAATATTGTTACACTACTTTGGATTCATCCACCAACAAGTTGAACTTGGCTCATGTCCGTAGCGAGATGGTTAAACGTTTTGGAGCTTATAAGAAAAACACAAGCATCATTACCACAACCACTTCACAGACTTCACGAGAGATTCCATCAGGATATGATGTAAGTGTATTCTACAACTGTCTTTTTAGTCTCATATTGATTCTTTATCTCTGTTGGAATTCATATTTTCGGTTTTGATTCATTAGTAGCTCTTCTGGTTTTGTATTGCACTTTTTACTTTCTTTGACCAAATCAGAACTTAAATCTTGTCTGATTTTATAGTTAAGTCCGATCATGGTTTCTGATTTTATGATTCTTTCGCTGATCATATTTCAGAGGTTTTATTCTTACTTTTCTCAAATGACTGGTGGTAGTGGAAAGTCGCCATTAGACACATATTTGGAAGGGCCAGTGTTAGATATGGTTACATTTAGAAGTTTGAATGTTGTGGATGATTGAAAAGACAATTCAAGTCGTTTTAAAGAGTTGGCGTCAATGGCTTGTGATGTTCTTAGCATTCCTATCACAATGGTGGCGTCTGAATCATCATTTAGCATAGGAAGTCGTGTGCTCAACAAGTATAGGAGTTGCCTCCTACCTACTAATGTTCAAGCTTTGATATGTGCAAGGAATTGGTTTCGCAGCTTTCAAGAAATTGGTAAGAATTCCACCTTCTTTTTTTTGCATATTGTAGGTGATGAGTTTTAACTACATTGTTTTTGCATATTTTAGGTGATGAGTTCGAGTTTACCGAGGGTGAAGAGAAAGAAGCAATGATGAATTAACTAAGATGTTTATGTAGTGTTTTTGCTAAAAAAATCATGTTTGCTTGACTAAGATGTTTATGTAGTTTTATGAGATTTTGTGATATATTTGCAAGTTTGCAACTTACTTTGGTTTTCAACATTGTGAGAATATAATAACGATAGATTTGAGGTAATCAGATAGATGAGATAATTATTCTGTTTCTTAAGAAATTGTATCAAATGTTAATGTTTTTCTCAAAATTGAAAACTAGTACTTCTATTGTCATATTAACTAAAAAAAAGCATGTTTTTTTTTAATGATAAATGTTTAATCCTATGAATTAAACTAATCAAATAATGTTTGCCATCAGATCAATAATGATAGAATTGAAATTAATCAAATAAGCACACTAGTTTAATTTGACAAAAAAAAAAAGGGTTTAATAAAATTGGGTGTCCATAGACAAGTCCATCTGGACATAGTCCTACTGGACATGGATAGTTTTTGGAACATTGTCCATTAAGTCCCGACCAGTTACTGCCCAAAAAAAAAAGTGGTCCTCATGGACGGGCGCGGACGGCCCATTTGACAGCTCTATCCGCGTTTAGGCGTGTTATTACTGCTTTCTCGTCTGATTTTGTTTCGGATTTCGTTTTTTTTTGTCTCACTAGCCGTTATCTTAGCCATTCGGTGTTGTTTATTGCATTTTTTTTATCGTTATCTGTAGTTTTTTCGGTAAATCTGCTTTCTTAGTTTTCTCAGTAACTTCTATCAAAAATTCAAAAATTGGTAATATAATCTTAACATTTTACCCGAAAACAAAAAAATGTTCTGAAATACTTTATCCTAGGTTTGACCCCAACCAAATTAGTAAGAGTTTGGATATCGATTTTAAGTTTCTGAAAGTTCCATATCTATCTAGTTACTCGAATTTCAATCATGTAACATGTTTATTCCATGATAGTATTTTAAAGGGATAACGATCTATTTCTCCATGAAAAGTTTCATATAATAACAGATCTCCATAAAGTTTGACTCTCCATTATTTGAAATTTTAAAGTCTAGTTCCCCATGAAATGAAAGTTCGAAACTTATTTCTCCACGGATATCGATTTTATCGGTTTGATATCGGTTTTGAGCGGTTTATAACGTAAACCAAACTTAAACCGATTAAACCTGATTTTAGTAGAATTAAAATCAATTTTGACCCGACCCGACCCAACCCGACCCAACCCAATTTGTATTCTTCTTCTTCTTCACCTGTAATCAGAGTTCTCGAAGGAGACATCGACATGAGACTGAGCGGCTAGGTTGTAGACTTCGTCTGGCTTGATCACGTCGAGCCAACGGCGGAGCGATGAGGCGTCAGAGAGATCGGCGTAGTGGAGCTTCATCAGAGCCTTGCTGACGTTGTGTGGATCGATGTAGATATGGTTGATTCGCTGGGTGTTGAAATTCGATGATCGGCGGATCAGGCCGTGAATTTCGTAGCCTTTTCCGAGGAGGAACTCCATCATGTAAGATCCGTCCTGGCTGGTGATTCCGGTAACCAGTGCTATCTTCCTCGGCTGCGACGGCATTTCCACGGCGGTGGAATCAGCGTTAGGATGTCAGAGGCACTACACGTCCACTCTGTGTTGAATTGGGCTCTGAGTTTTTTTTTTTTTTGGTTAAATAGGACAGTGAGAATCCGAATTGGGAAATTTGATTAATCTGAAAGAGAGGATTTTATTGTAATTGAGAATCCGAATCCAATTATTATTGTAACTGAGAATCCGAATCCAATTATTATCTTCCGATGGCCATATCGACGAACACCCATAACCCATTCTCCATCTTCTGTTCATCGCCGGTGAAGAAAAAAGAGAAATTAGAAATCTCAGAAATTCAAAACCAAAAATTAAGAAATTCACTGAGAGCAGCGAGGATTTTCGTGATGGAAAAAGGTGGATAAAACAAAAAGAAGATGAAATTGGATTTGATCTCAATGTGAGGAAGAAGAATGGAAATTATAATGTTCGTTAAAATCTGGGAAACGAATTGTGGGAGAAAGAGAATAATTTTTTTTTTTTTGTTTTTTTGGTAAATCGGATTGCAATTGGGTTAGATTTTGGTTTTCTTTGGTGTTTGATTGGTTAAGTGTTGATTGGTATACAGTAAACCGAGATAAATTGTGGTCCGTGTGTAAATTAGTTTTGAACTTTGATTTCGTGAAAAAATAAGTTTTAAACTTTCAAATGGTGGAGAAATATATGGTCAAACTTTGTGGAGATCTGTTATTATATAAAACTTCTCGGGGAAATAGATCGTCTTCCCTATTTTAAAATATTTGATTCTGATATTTACTTGCTTTTATCCGTTCCGATATTCGAAATAGACACGACACGATTCACCAATCTATAAGAGCATCTCCAATGTATTCCCTCATTTTTATTTCCAAAATGGAGTAACTCCAAAATGGAGTTTGATTTTTCTCCAATGTATTTCTCCATTTTTTACTCCAAAAAGAATATTCTTAGTATATTCTTTATTTTCTATTTTATTATTAATTGCTAAAAATACATTTTATCTATAAAATTTACAAATTAACTCATTATTTTTTTTCTTTCAAAACTTTCACAAATTGTGATATTATTTGAATTTAACTATTACAATATCATAAAAAATAACAAAACAAAACATATTTTAATTTAAACATCACCTCACTGATAACTCAAAAATAGTAAAAGTCTTCGGTTATTGGTCGATTACATACAAAACCTATATGTGTGTGTGAGTTAAAAAAAAATTACTTCGATTTTATTGTTTAGGTGCAACAACGGTCCATATATGTGAGTGAAGTAGTAAACTACTTTGATTTTATTGCGTGAAATGTTTTTTTTATATACAAATATGCATCTTTAATCGCCGAATGATAAACACAGTACTGTTATTGATGATACATATATCATAGGTTACATGTTCGTTCACTTCACAGGTACTTAATCATTGAATGATTTATATTTGTATTCTTATGGATATCATGAAAGTAAAAGGAGTGCATCATATTCTTGTACAACAGTAATTAATTACCATTTATCTGATAATAGTAGTGGCATAATTTATTCGTTAAAAAAAAAAATTAGATTCTCTATTAAACCAAGCGGTGAGAAAACACCTTGTTGTGATTCCTCTTTGTTACGCATTGTGGACGAGTCTGATTGGTGAGGATCGATGAAATGTCGACTGACACGGCATAAAAAAGACAGTTTTTAAAAAATGATAAAATATAAAAGACTAAATTATAAATAAAAAAGTTTTGGAGTTGAAAATGGAGTTACTCCATATTTGAAGGAAAAAATGGCATTTTCCTATTTTGCAGTTAAAAATGGAGTAGGGTTGGAGAAGATTTTACTGCAAAATGACATTTGGAGTAGAAAATGGAGTAGGGTTAGAGATGCTCTAACAGAAAGTTGAGACTTAAAACCTTGTTTCAAATATAATAGGGCTGTTTCTGATAATTTTATAAATATGAGTTTCGTTTCATTAAATACTAAAACGTAAGGGTAAAAATAAAAAGAATTAAGACCAACGAATCCTTAAATTGCTTCACTAAGCCCCTCGTCTTCGTCGAAGTGTAACTGGAGAAGAAGAGAAAACCCGATGTCGAAATCCGGCGAAAATCAACGAGTTGATCGGTATCTAAGGCGCCAAGTGCTCGGAGAAGGAACATACGGTGTCGTTTACAAAGCCACCGACACCAAGGTCAATCAAACCCCTTCCTCGATTTCGATTTTTCAATCAGATTCAATTCGCTTGATTGTTTGTATATCTTCCTGATTCTCGCTTATAGACTGGTAAGACTGTAGCGGTGAAGAAGATTAGGTTAGGAAACCAGAAAGAAGGCGTGAATTTCACGGCGCTTAGAGAGATTAAGCTGTTGAAGGAGCTTAATCATCCACACATCGTCGAGCTCATTGATGCGTTCCCTCACAATGGAAGCTTGCATCTCGTTTTCGAGTACATGCAAACGGATTTGGAAGCTGTGATTCGTGACCGCAACATCTTCCTCTCTCCTGGAGATACCAAGTCTTATATGTTGATGACGTTGAAGGGTTTAGCTTATTGTCACAAGAAATGGGTTTTGCACAGGTGGACAAACAAACAAAATCTTCCTGCTTCTTGCTCCTTAAGCTTTTTTTAGCTTGGAATCTTGATTTTGGGAATGTTTGTGTTCTTCATTGTTAGGGATATGAAGCCTAATAATTTACTGATTGGAGAGAATGGTCTGTTGAAACTAGCTGATTTTGGTCTTGCGAGAGTGTTTGGGAGTCCGAATCGAAGGTTTACTCATCAGGTATTTTGTTTCATCGATCAATACTAAGCTCTATACAGTTTGCTAGATTAGTCTCGAATTTGTTATTAATATCGGAAGTTTATGCTGAGAATAAGGGAGAATCTATACAGAGCATTGAGAAGGCATCATATGTTTTCAATTCAGATGCTTGCATACTTATGTTTTTCGGTTTTCCATGAGGTGAAAGATTGGTGGTTCAGAGTCACCAGATACCCTTTTCTCACTTAGCACGTATTGGCATTTTTAACTCTAGAAGATTGTGTAGATGTCTCTTTTGGTTAGATATTTTCTATCTGCTTGCTCACAGTGGACGACTCCTAAAAGTTATAACTCGGATCTAAAGAAGCACTTATCAACAGGTATTTGCTACATGGTACAGAGCGCCTGAGTTGCTGTTTGGGAGTCGACAGTATGGAGCAGGAGTTGATGTCTGGGCTGCAGGCTGTATCTTTGCCGAGCTATTACTTCGTAGACCATTTCTACCGGTAATGTTCTATACTGTTTCTCAAAACATGTCCTACTTCAGGATTGTCTTAATAGTTACAAAGCCAAGAAGAAACCACATCACATTTCAAAGATGTTTTAAAAACCTTCTTCCTATAATCTTCTTCATTGCTTTGCTTTCTTTAGGGTTCTACTGAGATTGATCAACTCGGAAAGATCTTTCAAGCTTTTGGAACTCCAATTACTTCCCAATGGCCTGATATGATCTATCTCCCAGAATACATGGAGTTCTCCTATACACCCGCTCCACCATTACGTTCAATTTTCCCTATGGCAAGCGATGACGCTTTGGATCTTTTAGCAAAAATGTTCATCTACGACCCACGACAAAGAATCACAATACAGCAAGCTTTGGACCATAGGTTAGTCTTGAAAAAAGAAACTCACCGGACAAAAGTCCATCTCTCTGATTACATTCGGTTTTTTTCTTTAGGTATTTCTCGTCTTCTCCATCACCAACCGAAGCAGGGAAGCTTCAGATTCCGGCTTCCAAAGGAGATGCACTCGAACCAAAAGCCTCTGAGCAAAACCAACATGGAAGTAGCCCAGCCGTACTGTCACCTCCTGGAAAAATGAGGAGAGTGATGGGTCCTGAAGGATTCACCTGAGGGACTCACTTGTGGAAGTATATACAATTACTGGTTTTTGATTGGATTTAGCAGAAACACTAGAATCGAGTTTTGTATTGCCTTTCTGCAAATTAGTTAAGAATCAAAATCTGAACAGAAAGAACAAAAGGCAAACCATACTTTAAGAAGAAAAGAAACGTAGAAGTCAAATCTTCACCTTAGGTATTTGAGTATTTCAGATTCTGTGTAATATCTTTGAAGTCAAACTCCTCCAAACCTAAAACTGAGAGAAAAATATTT
>PKML01043648.1:370792-403559 GCA_002933935.1 Eutrema yunnanense
CTTCCTGAAATTAGTGATGTGATGCAAAGATATTCAATGCCATTTTTATTCATGGTTTCTATGTGATATCTATTTTTGCGGATATCTCTGAAACTTATCAAGTTTCTCTGGGATTTAGGGGAATATAATGCATCTTGCATTTCAAACTTTGTTCCCTTTGGCATTGAAAAACAAGCTCTTCCAGAGCCCATAATGATCTTTGCATTCCCATTTATAGTATTCACGCTTCCAGCGGAATTTTTTAAATTTAGAGAGGAGAAGTACTTTTTATCTTTGAGTATTGTGTGCGTTGTGGCACTGTCTGCTAGACATAAATCTCCATCCCGAATCTCAGATGTTGACATATTCTGGATTTAAATTATTCATAAAAAAAAACATTAATAACTTATTTTACAACACACTTTTAAAATAACACTAGCCCGCTTTCCATTACTCAAGAGGGCAATTCCTCGCTTTAAAATAACACAACAAAAAAAAACTTATTTTAGTCAACTTGTTGGGCGTTGATATCCTCAGGGTCAACGAGGAAATCAGAAAGATCGAGATGTGCATCATTATCAATCCCATTGAAAGAGGGTCCGGATTCATTAGAGATGAAGTTGGTTTCACCATCCTTTTCTTTTCCCTTTTGTGACTTTTGATATAGATCGGCCAAATGCCTTGGTGTACGACATGTATTGGACCAATGTCCTTTCATGCCACATCTGTAGCAAGCTGTTTCATAATGCTTGTCNGCGGAATTTTTTAAATTTAGAGAGGAGAAGTACTTTTTATCTTTAAGTATTGTGTGCGTTGTGGCACTGTCTGCTAGACATAAATCTCCATCCCGAATCTCAGATGTTGACATATTCTGGATTTAAATTATTCATAAAAAAAACATTAATAACTTATTTTACAACACACTTTTAAAATAACACTAGCCCGCTTTCCATTACTCAAGAGGGCAATTCCTCGCTTTAAAATAACACAACAAAAAAAAACTTATTTTAGTCAACTTGTTGGGCGTTGATATCCTCAGGGTCAACGAGGAAATCAGAAAGATCGAGATGTGCATCATTATCAATCCCATTGAAAGAGGGTCCGGATTCATTAGAGATGAAGTTGGTTTCACCATCCTTTTCTTTTCCCTTTTGTGACTTTTGATATAGATCGGCCAAATGCCTTGGTGTACGACATGTATTGGACCAATGTCCTTTCATGCCACATCTGTAGCAAGCTGTTTCATAATGCTTGTCCACAGTTTTACCAACTTTATTTTCTTGAGAATTTTGTCAATTCTCCCGGTGTTGAAATTATTAAAAAATCCTCTTCCTTGGCTTCGACCACGTCCACGACCACGACCACGTCCTCGACCACGGCCACGACCACGGCCTCTACCGGGTCCATGTCGTTGCCAATTATTGTAACTGGATGCTACAACATTCGCTTCTGGGAATGGAGCTGATCCAGTTGGACGAGTCTGATGGTTCAGCATCACAAGCTCATTATTTTGTTCAGCAACAAGAAGAGTTTGCATTAACTCTGAGTAAAGAGTATACTCTTTTGCTCGGTATTGTTGCTGCAGGATTACATTTCCAGGATGAAATGTTTGGAGTGTTTTTTCGATCATATCATAATCGTTTACTTTTTCTCCACATAACATCATCCTGGAAGTAATTCCGAACAAAGCGGAATTATATTCTCCCACACTTTTGTAATCCTGGAACCGTAGATTAAGCCACTCCTGTTTGGCTTTTGGTAAGATCACATATTTTTGGTGATCAAACCTATCTTTGAGCGATTTCCATAGATCTGCAGGATCTTCTTTTGTGATGTATTGGTCTTTTACACCATCATGGATGTGATGGCACATAAATATCATAGATTGTGCTTTTTTCTCATCTGATGTCGTTTTTAACGCATCGATTGTATCAAGGAGGTTTTTTCCTCTCAGATGCATCTTTACTGCTACTGCCCATGTCATATAATTATTTCCGGAAACATCAAGGGCATTAATCTCGAGCTTTGCCAAGTTTGACATGATTACTGTAAACATAAAATTAACATTTTATTAATCATAAATTTAAATAAGATAATGCTATTTTAGAAAATATATATCAAATTAAAATAGCGCAATTAAAAGAAATACAAGTGCATTAAAAGCGGATGAACCATTTTTTTTTTTTACTTTTTCTTTGTAAAAACAAATGATTTTCTAAGAACGGATTTTTAGTGAAGATGAGAGATATAAGTATATTTATAAATTGAAAATTCTGTTCACTAGCCGTTTTTAAAGCCGTAGGAAATGGCAAAAAATCGATCTGAAATTTTTTTTTTTTGATAATTAATCAGATAAATTTACCAGATTTTAGATAAAGATGTTATATACAGGCGGCCGAGCCTCCTTATATAATAACCAAACCAAACAAAATAATTAACGGCAATATTGGGGTGACAAAATTATCTACATTTAAGCAGTAAATAAATTTTGTGGCGTCTGAGACGTCCACTATAATATTAACAGAAAATAAATAAATCATGGTGACTAAAGTAATTCATTTAAATTATTACGAAAATTAATAATGGGGCGGCCGAGCCGCGCTCCGATAATTTTTGTTTTCTAGACAAAATTGAAAATATATTCATGACATTCATTTTATGGAGGCAGAGCCTGCCATATGATCTGAGGAAACATAGTCCCATATGATCATGATCGTGAAGGCATAACCTTTCATAACGATCGGTTCGGGGAAGGCAACGCCTATCACCTCGAAAATGATATATAAACGTAAAAAGATTGAACATAAATTAAACCTTACGTTTTTCGGTATATGAACGGATCGTGCTGATAACGTGTTAAGAATAAATATATGATCAAGATATTATGTATATATAATATCTACAATTATAAGTATAAAGAGAGAATATTGAATTTAGAGAGAAAATTTAGAGAGAATTTAGAGAGAATGTTTGTATTGATTTTTGTGTTGTGTTTTTACACATTCTTACAACCTCTATTTATAGTAAAATGGTTGTGAGATTATTGGTGAAATAGTAGAGAGTATGAGTGGGTAAATGAGTGGAGGTAGTAGTTGTAGTGGTAATGGTGGAGGATAATTAATTTTATAACACAATTCAATATATCAGATCTAATGCAATAAAGTTTATGTTGGCAACAATTGAAATGATAATTAGATATGATACGAGTACGACTTACAGTATATTGATTTGATTTCAAATTTACTGTTAAAATGTTTGAAATGATAATTACATACTATATAAATCATCAAGATTTGTTGGTCCCCCAATAAATATAGATCATAACTTCTTTTGTGATTCTGCCACATCATTTACAAAATAACAAAATAAATAATTAATTCACAAATTAATGTTGATCATTGGGTGATTGATTAATGGGGGAAGTGGTTTTATAATGGTGATTGGTTTTAACATTGTCCCTTTACTATTTTTTTGAAATTTGTCACTTTTTGACCCAAATGATCTTTTAATTATTTAAGACAATTTTAAATATAATTAAAATTGAAAACTTTTTTTTTAAATTCTGAAAAAACCAAAATAGAAAATAAAAATATATTCCAAAATTATTTTAGGAAATAAAAATATTTGGCAAAATCATTTAAGGAAAATTGAATATTTAAAGAATATTTTTTAACTGGTTCTACGCAATTCAGAATGCGTGTTCTACATTATACGTCTAGGTAGAATGCGTTTTCCCGTATTCCCTCATTAATCTAACAACCTGTAGAATACGTTTTCTAGAAATTACACTATATTCTACCGAGAAGGTGAATACATATTCTATATGTTACACTATATTCTACATTTTTGCAGAATACAACTTCTACTGCTTACACAATATTCTACTTTTTCCCAGAATACAACTTCTAGTGCTTACACGATATTCTACTTTTACCCAGAATACAACTTATAGTGTTTACACGATATTCTACTTTTACACAGAAGATAAGTTCTAACGTTTGGTCTTTGTTCTACGATATGTAGAATATGTATTCTATAAAATTTTAACAAAATCAGAGAAAATCTAGGAGAAGTGGTAACTTCTAAAACTGAATATTTTCGAAAATCTTTTAAATTTTTTTATTTCTTTCACGTTTTTGAATCAAAACACGTTTTTGAGTCTTTCTTCTTCTATTTTTGAATCAAAACAATTTTCTCTAAGTTTTTCTCTCCGTGTCGATGGATTTTTTTTTCTTTGCTCGGTTCTAATTTTTTTTTTTGGCTCGTGTGTTATTAGTTTATGGGTAGGGAATTGGTTTTTTTTTTGTGTAACGTGTGGCATTACACAATATTCAATATATCAATATTTGTTTTTTGTAAATCATATATATATCAATATTCAATAATTATATTTTAAGGGGTAAAAGAGGTTTAACATTAATATAAGTATTAAGGGGACAATATTGGTTTAACATTAATATAAGTATTAATTGGATTTGATATAATACATATCAATTTAGATTTATTTTGATAAAGATTTTGTTTTAATTATTTTTCATTTCAAAATTGTGAATTTTTGTGTTTGTAAAGAAAAACCCGAAAAACCCTTCCGAGCCGAGCCGGACTTTAGAATATATATCCGATTTTTTTTTTGGATCGGGCTGGACCGGACTCAAAATATGCAAGATTTACGGGTTTCGGGCCGGGCTGGACCAGCCCGATTGCCATCCCTACTTAAGTATCAAATAATGAAATTGGTGTTTCAGAAAGAAAGAAAGAAAAAAAAAAACATCCCCATCCTTCCCAAAATTAGTCAAGACATTATTATTCTAGAGATAATTAGCTATTAAAACAAAGAAACGGAGCAAATTTTATTTATTCATTCACATTGATGATGCAAATTTATTAATTTTTCAAAAAGATTTATACAAAAATAATACACCCTTACAACTCGTGATCTGAGGGAATAAACCTTTGTTTATGTCTGATTGATTTGAATGTTCTGAAAACGCTTTTCTAAACATGTCAATTTCAAACCCTTATGCAATCGATTCTCAATTTGCAATTTCTACTTTACAAAAATCAAAAACCCAAAAAAAATTTCCTAGTATAAATTCCCTTTATGAAATCGAGTATGTTCCAGGAGATCAAATCCCTGAAACCACTTTACCACTTGTAAATCCCTACGAATATTTTGCCAAAAAACCTGGTGTATTCTCTGTCAAAAACGTCCGACAGCTTATACAACCATCATCAAGCCGGAGAGTCCGCGAATATGTTCAGTCAAGCAAGTTCTCATCTTGCCAAGTTCCAGCCACGTGGCAACAACAAGGATACACTCACCTCCACTTTGGGGTGGTACGAATCGGGCTAACACTACACGCTCGAAAAGGTCTACCGGTAGTAGCACGGATCGCTTTAGTCGACTCTAGACTAAAGTCATATCAACAAGCTTGCATCGGCACGGTGCAAACAACATTAAACGCCGGAACAGTATTCGTAACGCTGTTTCCGAACTTTAATGTTTCACTCCAAGACCCAAATCTGCTCAAGACGCTGAAGGTTCAACTACAAATCATAGGAGCACCTATGCAAGAGAAAAGCGTTGTAGCAACGCTACATCACCAAATCGTCTATCGGGTTCAAGACCATGCTCTCGATCTTGTCCTACCCTCATCCGACGACGCGCTTTTCTTCGAAGTCTCATCAGCATCTCAAGCGCCAAGCACTACTCAAATACCTCGACAGATCTCTCGAGAGGAGTTAGTCAAGAAAATACCCGAATCATGGGTGACGAGCTACGAAAAGCTACATCAAGCATCCGAGACGCCGATCCAGACATCCGAAGTAAGCTTCCACTCACGCAATGATGGAACAACGGAAATCAAGTTTAACAAACCAAGATCGTCCTCGTTTCGGAAACAACTGTTCACACAATTTGCTATTCAAATTGAAGAACACGAATTCCAAGGTCCATACAAAGAACAGTATCCGAAGCCTATCTCATTCGGTCAACACGGACAAATAGTATATCCTTTCAAGGACGAAAACGGCCATCAATACTTTGATGTCTGCTCCTGCTCAGCCTGCCTAGAAGATTCGTATGAATCTGAGGACGAAATTCGCCAACGAAGAAGAAAGAAGAAAGATCCCTTATACAAGAGATATCTTGAAGAAGATCCTACAGTAGGTCCTCTCGGCGAAGGCAACGGACGGTACGAATACATCGTCCAATACTCTGATAAAAAGGAGTCATCCGAGCAAGAAATCATGATGATAAGAACAGATAACTTCCCTCCAGCAGAGGATTTTATCACTGACAATATATCCCACTCCCCAAAAGTACTTTCCAAGGCGATCAACCCCACCGGGCCCGATCAGCTAAGTCAGGGAGAAAAGGTTCTTAACTGGCAATCCGAAAACGCCATGGCTCAGAACCAACTGCTCACAACGATCAATCAAAAAATCGATCAGTTTGAAGAGGGATATACCAAAAGATTGAGCGTTCTTCAGAACTCAATCTCGGAGATTCACAAACAACTCGATATCCTCCATCAAGAGATGATGACAATGGCCAAGCATATGATGGTCAACACATCTCAATTCCAAGGAAAAGAAGCTGAGATGATTAATCTCAGATTTCAATTAAAGGACCTCCAACGGTACCTTGAAAGTATGGTTCAACAACGAAGCTCCTCAAACGCGTACTTTCCTCAACTTGGAAGCCTACCATCAACAATGCCCACAGGATCTTACTCAGGGTTCCTTTCGGGAGAACAATACGGGAATACAAGACACCCAGTCCCCGGATTCTTATCCTCGGACGAAGCATTCACGTCAAGATACGGTGTGTCTCCTACAAGCGAGTTCAATCCACGTCCCGTACGAGAAAGAGCGAGAAGACAGAAGGAATCAGATTTCCAGGTCAACACAACAAAGACCCACAAATCGGCTTCCTCTCACTCCAGCCAAGATTCTCTCAAAAGAAAAGGAAAGGATATAGGCATGATCGAGTCTACGGAGTTTACAATGTCCAACGTACTGAATCATCTAGCGGAACAAGACAAATGACCAAAAGAGCAAAAGCACGCTCTCACGCAAGAATCTACTAAGATTCCTCATCCACCGCCGATGATCATTAGCTTCTCAGACTCAAGTTCCTCCTATACAACTGAATCTGAAGAAGAATCCCTACCGAAGCAATTCGCTATTGGAGAAACGTCAAAGACAGAACCTGATATGTACGAAGTGTTCTCTAACGATGACGAGATGAATAGAACGCCTTTCCAAGAACAAGAAAGGCCAACACGACAATCCACCTTAAAGGTCGTAACGTTTACGTTCGACGACATTCCATTCGAGAAATGGAAGGAACGCCTAGACGAATTTCAAGCATGGATGAACTCCGAAGTTCTAACTTCATCATTATCGCTC
Organism: Eutrema yunnanense; assembly: GCA_002933935.1. Classification (NCBI taxonomy): domain Eukaryota; kingdom Viridiplantae; phylum Streptophyta; class Magnoliopsida; order Brassicales; family Brassicaceae; genus Eutrema; species Eutrema yunnanense. Next base: position 378,185 of record PKML01043648.1, read on the forward strand.
GTCATACAACAGTTCACCGCACGATTTTCGGGTGCGCTTAAAGAATGGTGGAACTCACTAGGCGATTATAGACAGCAGCAAGTCTACCAAACAACTATTCCACTACTTCTTGGGGAAATTCACCGAGAATTCATTGGTACCCCAAATCACCTCAAAGATCAATTACAAGAAGAATACTTCACAGCAAAATGATGTTCTCTGAAGAAAAGAGATCTTGCGAAGCATTTCGAGGGACAAACGCGAAGGTACTATGCGCTCAATGGCCTCAACAATCCAAGCCTAAAGCAAGTCTACCTTTCCTCCATCGATGATTATCTGAGCCAGCAAACGAAGCTCAACATCAAAGAGCAAGGTCAATCGATAGAAGAAATTTCCATCGGCCAAATCCAGCAATACGTCTTCAGAACGCTCGATAAGCAATGCAAACAAAAGGAGTTCTGGACAGAATTTATGGATAATTCAAAACACTTGTCCAAAGTGTGCGCAAGGCCAGATCTATCGATCAAGTGCTCAAAGTCCAAAAAACACTGCTCATGTGAAGGAAAGAGCAAAACTCGCCGTTTCCAAAAATCGGCGAATAAACCCCACGTTAGAAGGTTCAGACATAAAAGGTTCTTCAGAAAGAAGCAATCCTTCAGAAAGGAAACAAGATGTTTCCTCTGCCATAAAGAAGGACACTTCGCCAAAAACTGTCCAAACAGTTCTAAGAAGAAGAAACAATATCTTATCAGCTCCATATCTAGCCTCGCCAAAGACGTCGATCTTGATAATCATGATCTCGAGTCAGTACTGTCTTATGACAGCGATGAAGAAGATGCGATCTGCGGCTACTCAGATTCCGATGTCTCGGAATCCTACGATGAAGAGGAAGAATGCTGCTTCAAGATTACTCGAACTCCTCGCTTGGAAGAAATACAATCTCCACATCTACCGGTGACAATCTTCGGTCCAGCAAAAATCAAAGATCCGGTCCATGCTATTGCTTTCATAGACACGGGAGCCCACACAACGATAATGAATCCAAAGGTCCTTCCATCATCCATGTGGCGCCCGTACCAGCAAGAGTTCAGGGTAGCAAATTCAGGATCATTATCGATCAGGCTCAAATCGAAGCCAATCATAATTGAACTTTTTCCAGGATGTCAAATTACCACGGAAGTTCTGGGCTCATCCGCACCCGGAAAAGACATAATTCTGGGATGGGATTCATACTATGCGCTCAAAAGGAGTTTTGACATATCGATCGAGCCAAGGGGAATAAGATGGAAATCTTATTACAAGGCCTTCACAACAATACCCCGGCTATTCACAATCGAAGAACTTCCATCCCCAGAGTTCAATAAGATCAAAGAAGAAATCACAGCAGAATCATGTGCAGAATCTCACACCGAGTTCCTTCAGATATGCACAAACCCACTGTGGTTAAACAAGGATTTCTTCGTGTCACTACCGTTCAAAGAAGACATCCACTCGACGCCGACTAAGGCAAGTCACGCGGGAATGCCACCCGCATTGCTTAAACAAGCAAACGAAGAGTGTGACCAACTGGTCAAGCAAAGAGTAGTCTCATCGACTAACTCTCAATGGGCGTGCAAGGCATTCTATGTCAACAACAGGGCGGAACAAGCAAGAGGAAAGCTGAGGCTAGTCATCGACTACAAACCGCTAAACCAATACCTACAGGATGTCAAATTCCCATTGCCAAATAAAAAGGCACTGTTTCAACATCTTCAGGGTGCAACGATCTTCTCAAAGTTCGATCTCAAATCCGGTTTCTGGCAAATCGGTATCACACCTGAAGAAAGGTATAAAACGGCATTCTGCCTACCCAATCGTCACCTTCAATGGAATGTCCTACCGTTCGGCCTCAAAACAGCGCCATCATTATTCCAACAAGCTATGTTACGCATCTTCAAGCCTCTACTCCATACGGCGTTGATATACATTGACGATATCCTTCTGTTCTCGTCAACCTACGAGGATCATATACAGGCCCTTCGACAGTTCCAAATCATAGTGAAGACGCATGGAATAATGCTCTCGGCCCGAAAAATGGTCATAGCCCGGCCCAACATCGAATTCCTCGTAATGCATATTGCAAATGGGCAATTTGCCCCGCAGGCCCATTTAGCCACAACACTTCTAGAGTTTCCAGATAGCGACCTCTCGAAAAGACAGGTCCAACAGTTTCTTGGGGTAATCAATTACCTCAGCGACTTTATCCCGCAACTTTCGCAAATGACGCGTCCGCTACAGAAGATGTTGTCCAAGAATCCTCCTTTATGGACAAACAGACAAACATAGGCGGTCAAAAAGCTAAAGTCAGAAATACAGAAGCTGCCACCATTAAAGATTCCCTGCGAAGGCACGCGTGTTCTCCAAACAGACGCAAGCGATAAATATTGGGGTGCGGTCCTACTTGAAGAAATTAGTGGCAAACGTCAAATCTGTGGATACAAAAGTGGACGTTTCAAAGATTCGGAGTTGCATTATCACTCCACGTTCCTAACATGGTTCGCACCACTGAGTGCCTGGAGTGGTAAGCTGAGAAAGTCAGCAAAAACAGTCAACATATCCTACAAGAAGCTAAAAGAGCAAGGGTGCCTCAACCCGTTCTTCAATCCTCACACGGTATACTTCTTTCATCGCCCTATTCAAGTCAACATCAAAACAAACAAAATGCACGCACTGCCAACACTTATCCACCACGACGACTTCAAGAAGGGTATTCGTCCAGACTTCAACGTCTACGACAACAAAGGATTCGAAGACTTCCAGACGCATGCTTTTCGCCTCAACAGTGCTAGGCAGACGTTCCACATTCCGTTCACCTTGAATTGGAATTACTATCCCATAGACTACCAGATGAGTCTTGATGAAGATCTGCAGTACTTCGAAAGCAAACCAACCACGAAGCAAATCCTACCGAATATGGTAGCCCCACTCCGATCAAACTCGGTTCTCCCAGCACCAGCCCCGGCGACTAATCAGGTCCCATCACCAGCTCCGGCGACTAACTCTCAAGAATACTTCCAGGATGCACAGTCTCCGGACGACGAGATGAATATCGACGAGATTGGACAGAAGTTCGGTTTAAACAAAGAAGAACCACATGACGACTTCGACGATCCCGAAATCAAATACAAATGTCCTGACGATTATTACGGATGCTGCGACGAGCATATCATCGAGTTCGAGATGGATCATTAAGGCGGTCAAAGATCATTAAGGCGGTCATTAAAGTCAATATATATATATATATATCTACCTATGTTTAAAGTCAAAAATATCAAGCTATGTATAATTATGTGTGTGATGTAAGCGATGATGTAATCGCAATAATTATTGTATAATAAGCGTGATGTAAGCGATGATGTAATCGCAAACCGCGTGTGATGTAAGCGATGATGTAATCGCATTAATTAATGTGTAATAGGTGTGACGTAAGCGATGATGTAATCGCTGAGGTAAGCGCTTATGTCAGCGCACTCTACCTCCACTATATATATGTGTGTACCCCCTTGTGAAATAATAACTCATATTTTCCCCTTAAAAACCTCTCTCTAAAAACCTCTCTCTATGAGTCTCTAAACTCTCTCTAGTTTTCAGACTTCTCTTCGTCTTTCATAAGCTCTGGTTACTTTCTCTCTTTTCATGGGTTGAGATCTGAGGCTAGCGTGCTTTAAATGAGCTTATCGTCTATCCGATACGACGGTCGTGTGGTGGGTGACGACGGTTGTGTTAGTCAATACGACGGTTGTGTGAGTCAATGCGACGGTTGTGTGAGGAGATAAAGGTCCTAACAGTGGTTGAGCCAAGGCCAGGGAAGTGCCGCTATGCTCCCTTGGACAATTATTAGCTTTTTTTTTTTTTTTTTTTTTTTTAAAGTTCTCCAAAAACAAATAATTTAAAGGACTGGTCATTATACGTCTTTGTGGTAATGGAGGGTCCCATCCTAGCTGTCAATATTATATTATATATAACCCATCGGGTCACCTAAATTTAAGTCTAACAGAGACTTCCATCAAATACAAATAAAAATAAGAAAGCGACAAATAGTTTCACCTAATAAGTTACAAATGAACCAACCAATGGCTTGCTTCAAACTTGAAAGAGTAGTAGGCTATGTAAGCATTTTCTTAGTTTCACCTGTCTGTTTTGGACAACATAACAAGTCCTATATAGACTTTTGCAAGTCAAACTATAACACTCTCAAGTCCGACAAAAGTGTTCTTATAGTTTAAACATCAAAGAAGATATCATCAAAATGTGTTATACAAAAAGGAATCAAGATTCTCAAAAAGTGTACATAAAACTATAAATCAAACTCAAGTAGAGAGACGGAAGGTTCACAACTTGGGAGATATTATCGTTTTACGACAATCCAAGGATAACAATAAAAAAACACACACACGAGATCGAAGGCGGAAGACGAGTCATCTACACATATATGAAAACAAAAATAATGAATCAGTAAGGGTTGTTGTAGTAATACCCCGGTTGTGGGGGTCCCATCCCGTTGACAGGTGGCATTCCATAAGGCATTGGACCTGTGTTCATCTTCGCCAGACTGGCTTGACCTCTCATCCCTTCCCGCTGGTATTGCTGCCATAGCTGCTGCTCTTGGCTCAGCAGATACTGCTTCTTCTCCATCTCGGCCATTTGCACGTATGAAGGTGGTGGGATGGTCAGTGAAGCTGCGAATGGGTCTTGGTTCACTTTCTCGACCGTTCCATCTGGTGCAGGTAAGGCCAATACTTGATTGTTGGTTTTACCTGGTAAAGGTAAAGCTACGCTGCTCGCGCTGCCACCTGTTAATTGCGAGGTGCTCACGTGTTGTCTAACCATTCCTTGATCGTACATCCCGTTGAGCAACAACGAATCGAAGCCTCCGCCCAAAGCTGCTGTCTGTTTCTCTAAGTTGCTGGCGGTTTCAACCAATGCCAATTCCCAATCCGCTTTCCCGGGCTCTGCAGCAGGATTTTGCCAAGCAGAAGTCACTCCATTCGAGGAGAAGGCTTCCCATTTGCCGTTACTACCCGGTGGACCTGCAAAGAGGGCAAGCGCAAACTTGTTCCCTTGGTCATCAGCAGTGACTTCATCTTCCCTTAAGTTAACTAAATCATCGGTGACTTGCTGTTTTGGAGGCTGAGGCTCTGGTTCAGGCGGAGGTGGAGGGTTATAATTCTCTGGGGGAGGAAGCGCTTTGATCTCGTTCATATCAGGTTCAGGGTCTTCTTCTTGAGCTGGTGGTGGAGGAGGAGCTTCAATTTCTTTCCTCTCGGGACTCTTGGATCTCTTTGCTCTGTCTCTCACAAACTCTTCCAATGTATCCAACAACTTGCTTGTGATCCTCTGCACTTCCGGGTACTCAGACGACCTCGCCACACCCGTTTCCTTGCACCAATTATAAAACGCAATGAGCTCATCAATCTGTTTAGCCGCACTAGCATACGCATCAAAGGCCTTGACACAATCCGTATACTCCATATCGAAAAACTTGTCCAGCAAAACAGCCAAAACCTCACAGATATCAGCGTACAGCTTAAAACTCTCCCTCACAACCGGGTACAGCGCGATCAATATCATCCTACTGTTCTTAGCTAAACCAGTTGGTCTCAAGGACAAAAACCGATCAAGCAGCCTTTGCAAATGACCCATCTTTCCGAAAATCCTTTCCGGCGTCATTTCCCTTAAAGGTGTAGCAGCTTTCTTCTCATCTCTTCCTCCTCCTCCTCCCATCTCAGTCATATCTCCGTAAGACCTAGATCTCTTAGGCACACCACCATAACCATTACCATCTCCCCTGAGGTCACCACCACCACTCTCATAATCATAAGATCTCGGAGGCGGAGACCGGAAATCGTCTCTTCCTCTACCATATCGATCATCCCCATTGCTATGATGGCTACCACTACCACCACTGTTCACCTTCACACCACCCTTCCTCTCAAAGAGAGCCAATTCAAGCCTCTGATCCAAGTAACAAGCATAAGTCCTCACAAAAGCCGAATGATCCCACGAACTCGAATGCGCTTCGTCGCGAAAATCAGACATGTTAAGCATCCTCGTACCTCGTCTTGTCGAATGGAGAATCTCTTCCTGGAAAAGAGGGTCTCCTTCGTTGAGAAGCCGGTGAACGAGCATCAGGGCCTTGAGAGCGACTACCCAATCGCGCGTTTTCCCCAATCGCCGGGAAACGGAGGTTACGCAGGCGAGTATGTAGCCACGAGAGAGAGAAGTCAGGTTTAGGATCTCGCGGATGTACTTCTCGCTCGCTGGATCGTCGTCGTGGCTCGTAGCTTTCACGATCGCTACTTCTAGATCTGGAGCCATGTTGCTCGCTACTTTCGCGATCCCGATGCTCGTCTGATCCTTAACCGCTCCGATCGCTTTCCGAATACTCGGCGCCATCTCTTACCGATCTCTGAGAAAAGGTAACAAAAGAATTCGAAAATTATTTGACGAGATTTTGGGTTTTCACACATTTGAATCCAACGGGAAACACATTTGAATACTGAAATTGGTTTTCGATTTCGAGTTTTTTCTATAACTATTTTTAGAAATTACCGTTGTGAGTTTTACGGGAGGTTTCTTCGCTAGATCTACGGGGGAAGGTTCGTCTTCGTCGTCGACGTCGGAGTCAAAACGGTATCTGATTGTTTGGAGTTTTGTTTCTTCGGCTCTTGAGATCTTTAGATCTGTGAAGGAGGAGTAAGAGGAGGAAGAAGAAGATCTCGAAAACGAAAAGCGTTGTCAGATTCGGCGAAGGATGGTGGTGGCTGAAGAGAGAGAAAGAGTTGGATTTAAGAGGAGAGTTGGAGTTCGTGATGACGTGGTGATTTTATAGCCGTTGATCTTGGAGAGAAGGAGATGCGAAGGTTTTTTTACCGTCACTGTCGGGAGCTGTGTGCTTGTCGGAAGGTAAATGATGTATTTGTCCGAATAACATATTATTTTCTCAGTGGAAAATTAACTCTACCTTTTTAATTTTAGTTAAGGGTCAGTTGTATAAAAATATGTGAATTTGGAAAGTAATTACCCGGATTGTTTTTTTTTGTCATCTAAATTTACATATAGTTAACCAGCCAAATTGGTGAAACAATAAACGTTTGAAATAATAAATTATAATCATAAACTTTTTTAGACAATAAATTTGATTTTTCTCTCGATTAACATGTTCCAAATAGCATAAGAGCAATCTTTCCATCCAAAATCTAATATCGTATAGCATATTTCCAATTTCCAAATTATCTTCTCTCTCGTTAATGACTTGTGTAAGTTCCTTATTGTCTCCTTCAAACCATATATGTCTCCATCCTTGTGACCATGCAAATTGCAAAACCTGAAGAAATCCTGCAGCTTCTGCTTGTAAAACCGAAGTTATATAGTCTTTAACTTTGCAAAACCAGAGACCACATAATTTCATTTATTATCCAACATATCCCTACTTGATCATTATTCGGCCGATAACTACCATATAAAAAAAATTTTAAATCGCAAAAATAGAAAAAATAATTAAAAAAATATCAAATTTGATTCGTAAAACATTTTCGATCATATTTATTATAATTATTCTTAAAAATACTTAACTTTTAAGTAAAATTTGTTTTAATTATATTTTAAAATATTCTACCTAATCCGAACCAGTTCTAAATACTCGAAATTTGAAATCAAATTATCCAAATCCGAGAGCTCTGGATACCCAAAACAGAGATTCCAATCTTATTGAGAACAAATAGAAAATGCAACTTTATCGGCACTAATATTAGTCTCTGTTTAATAACGAAATCATCTATACTATTAAAATACAAGTATTTTTGGAATCTATTTTTAAACATTCTTTATTTTTTAAAAATAAATTGAATCTGTTGCCAAACAGTTATTAAACATGTTACCAAATATTTATTAAATTTATTATAAACTTTAAAAATTATAAATTAAACATATTTAAATAAATAACACTTAAATTAATTTTTATTCTTCATTTCACATTTTACATTTTACATATTACAAAAAACTTTACAAGAAAAGGACATTAAGTTAGGAAGCTTTAGGACATGCTTTATGACGAAATAATACACGAAAAGACATATTAATTACGAATTAAGCTACATAGGCAAACATACAAAAAGAACAGTGAGCACAAAGACATACAAAAAGAACAGTGAGCACAAAGACATACAAAAAGAGCAGTAAGCTTAGACACAGACAGAAAGCTAAGATAACCTATGTGGTCAGTGGTCAGTAGTCAGTAAGAGTGATTTGAGCCATCAGAATAATCTTCATCGTCTTCAGGTGGAGCTGCTTCACCCCATCCTGCTCTCCCCAACGGCTGAAATACGATGACCTTACCGTTGCTGAGCCCAACAGAGATCTGGCTCGGATGTGATGGATGAGCGACTACAACAGCCGGATAAACCTCGAGCCTGTGCCATTCCCAGTTTGGTAGCCAATTTGATTACATCATTTCTAGATTTTTTATTTGATCAAATGGAAGAAGCGTGGGCAAGGGAACGGTACCTGATGTTGCTGGGGATGGGTTGAGTAAAAGCAGTCAGATTGACTCGACATATCGTCAAAAAGGTCTTGGAGTCGAGAATTTTTATAGACCCACTTCTAAAGCCAACATAGATGATCTCACCATCGGATGAATATGTAGCAGAAGTTATTGAAGTATCAGATTCATTGGGTACCCACTGCGTAGCATTGTTTTGTTTGAAGTCGATAAGATAGATGCTCAGGAAATATTATCAGAGAAGAGAGTCTTGAAAGTGTTTGCCTTTTACCTGCATAAGACAGTCCAGAGTTGGAGCTTGGCGTACACTTATCCACCTCTCTTGGACCACGAGTAGCTCGATTTGATACGGGTCAAACTGGATGTGAGTTACTAAAGAGGAGAACTCATGGTTAAGATGCCGGGTGCAAAATTTATGCATGGAGTTATTACTTGTTAGCTTTACCCAGCTTTTTGTGCTCCAAACACAGAGCTGGAGAAAACAAAAAACAATTTAGGAATCCTGAAAGCAACAATTTTGTGTACTTACAGAGGCATGTACAAACCTTTCCATCAGCTCCGGATGAGACGAGGACATTAAAACAGCGCGAAAACGCTAGGCAAGTAATTCTCTGATTGTGGCCCTCCAGTTTTTCTTTGATCTAATACATATTACGGCTTCATATTACTTTTTATTAGCAGACAAAGTCAGGCAACGGTTTCAGATGATTACCACGAAAACAAAAACATTACCTTTCTCGAGGATAAACAATGGATAAAGATAGAGCCATCATCTAGCCCAACGGCAAGCAAATCACCCGGAATAAATATAAAATACGTAGCTGTAGGTGTATGACTTCCAAAAGCAGCTACCTTCTACAGTTTTGTGCAAACAGTGTCATTTGATGATGCAGACACAAAGGCAAGACCCGAAAGCTTATAACACTACAATGCTTCTTACCTCAAAACTCTTCAGATCAAAAACTGCTATTTTTCCTCCTGAAGTAGAGAAAAGATAGGAACCCTTGATTGCAAAGCATGACGTTGAATTCTGAACAGAAGCGGCTATCTCGTTTTTCATAGTTTTCCCACTTTGAGGTTGATGTAACCGTGGCTTCGGAAATACATTTTCCTTCAATATTCGAGGAGTATACTATACGCAGAAAATTTGAAGAATCAGGTAGCTATGAAATCAGCGCTGAAACATAGCAGATATAAATTTGGCTTCTGAAACTAAACCTTGCAGAATTCATATTGGCTACTCGACCATGTCCAGAGTTTATGTGTCGTGTCTTCTGCCAAAGCCAGTATGTAATCTCCAAAAAGGGAATAGGTCAAACGTACAATCTAGCAAAGTCAACAAAATCAATGAGATCCCAATAATTGAAGATATCGAAGACAAGTTTGACTACAAGTGTAGGTGATACTCTCATTCCAAAGAGCTCAAGAGAATAAATTTATCGGAGAAGATGGTATCTTCATGATCCTACTACCGAGAATGTATACACAGGTGGCAGGAATTATGTAGTCAGAAAATAATTTTCTAGCATGAGACATTCCCCTTATATTAACTGATAGTTTTACTCTAAACAGAGTAAAGTTCTTGGGAGTAACAAAGCAAAATCCTCGATGACTAAAAGTTCTCGAGAGCCATGTTCAGCCATGATCATTCAAAAGTCTCAACGAAAGCCTTAAGGTGACAAATTTAAAAAGATTCTGGAGAAAGTAGCCATACCCTTCCTCCTGAACAATAATCAGGAAGAACCAGTGCATTGCACTCAGATGGATCATTGATTTCCTTTGGTTTGCAGTTATCAACCTTCGTCCTTCGCCCGGTTTCATTGAATTTTTTTTTGAAAGGGGATGATGCGCCACAAAGGTACGGTACAACAGGAATATTTTCCAGAGAATTAGAATTGTTGCATGTATAAGGTTTCCACCAGTCCATACTGCATAAGGTGAAGAAAATCAAAACTGAAAGAAACCAATAAAAGAAAATCAAGACTAGAAAAACAACCCTTTTGGAACTCTTACGTCTGCTTCATTAGTGTTAAAAGTCTTGATTTTTCCATGCTAGGAAACTCGAGTTTATCTTTCAGGACTGGGTTCTTCTTGGCTAGCATGGCAACAGAGGCATGTAGCTTAATCTTTGGCGAGATGTTATCAAGAGATCCAGATGGGGTTGTATCCTCCCTGCAGTAGAAAATCTTCATCAGAGTGAAAGCTGTAGCCTGTCAAATAAATAATTAACAGGATTTACTGAAGAAACCTAAGTCTAGAATTGCTCAATCATTTTTTTACATTTAAATATACAAATTAGCGCACAGATAATTTGGGGATAATAACATTCTAATATGAATTGAGTATAACTACTGTATGTTGCACTTATGTTCATGTCCATCATATGAAAAGTCTTTTACCAAATAATCAGGATCTCATAATGGAATTAGTCACACATACGTATATCCCATCTGTTGACATATATCACTAGAAATGTAAGTGCAGATAAATAAATTTTAACCAACCATTCTGTAGATTCTAGGCATTTAAGTTTCTGGATTTCAAGAAACATAGCCTTTGAGTACTTATTCTTGCGAGTGTCTGTAAAAGCTGTCAGGTACTCTTCAGCTTTGTCCAACTCACCAAGCGTCATCACTTCCGCCAGATAATTCAAATTGAAGAAGACTTTTGATTCTTGTTCTAATCTTTGGAAAGAAAAAGTTATTAACAATAAGAAAGAAAGATATATCCAAAATCACATAACCCTGCAGAAGCTTACTTATGCAAAGTGTGCTTGTACTTGGCTTCATGGAGAAATTGAAGGATTAAGCAAATGAGATCTTCCTACAAGAAACGCACTGGTCAGAAACAAAAGGCTGAATGAATGCAAAAGAACCTCGAGCAACCAAAATCTAATTTCAACATAGTTTTTTGGTACTTGATAAGCTGATAAGAAAATATGTAAAAAATTTACCTTCAAACCTCCATTTTTCCCTTCACAAGTTGGACAAATGAGGAAGATAAGCGACAGCAGTGCAGAATTATTCAAATTCGGAAAAACAAGTTTGCCACTTAAGGAAGGATTGCTTTCTGCTTGTTTACGGAGATCAGTACAGAGTTTGGCTCTCACCAATGGTTTGTCCATGCAACAAGTTTGCTCAGAAATTCTATAAACAAAGCCACCACTAAAAACTGTATGAAATCTGCAATGGAGCAAACTATAAATGGCTAATATATATTAACCCTTGCCTTATATCTTCTACAGCGATCACCTCAACCAAATCGTCAAAGCCATCATCTTTGAAAACAGGAATTCGTCTCAAATCCTTCGAGAAAGTGTTCACAGATTCAGAGCCACCACTTCTGCAAAACATAACTACAAAGGAATAAGAAAACATATATAAGAAACTAAAATGACAATCTTTTAGCTTTCTGAGGTTAAAACAACATATAGCTTTCTGTTTATGTGCCCTCAAAGGAAGGAACAACAAATATACTGGTAGAAAAAAATTCCAACCCATTTCCAGCAAATTACAAGAAACTCTATGCATCACTATGAGGTCTGGAATCATTGCAGTGCAACGATATTGAACATCGAAGTCCCAGCTAATGACACAACAAAAGGATTTCTCTCAAGCAGGGTCAAGAAGAATAGAAAATATATGAATCAATAGTCCTTCTACCAGAGATCCTAAGAGATGATTTATAAGGAAAAATGTCATAAAATGAATTGTAAGAAGAGTATGGCTTTTGCTTGCCGATCGGGTGCTTCAGAAAATTTCCACTTGTACAGGTCAAAGAACATCTTCCTTGAATATGTATTTGCATCTGGACTAGTGAATGCTGAAAGGTAGTCCTCTGCATCTTTCGAGTTACCACTGAGAATAGCATTGGAGAAGTAGCTAAAATCGAAGAAAATCCCTGAATCCTGCTCCAGTCTTCATAACAAAACAAACAACACATCAACTTGGTATAGAACCAAAGAATCCAACTACTGATCTTCTTAGAGTCATAAATCTATTTTCGTTTTTTGCTTCTAAACCTTCATATTACCTAAATCTTCAGTAATCAGTCAGGGCCAAAAGCTATTCGAACTAATAAAATATACACAAAAACACACAGGAGATACGAAACAACTTTGCATTGAAATCATAATCCCTAATTCAATCAAACTCCAGAAACCGAGAAAATGCAGAAACGAGGAAGACCCAAAATCAGAGAGAATAAGTGTCACCGTACAAGTGTAAGCTCCCTTCGTAGCCCTCTTCATGAAGAAACTGTAAGATCAGGAATATGAGATTTTGTCGATTCGTCTCGTCTAAGATCATCGTTGAGCCACCGATAAGAAACAAACACGCATTGAAATTTCTAAAGTTCTCTTGATCTTAGTTCCAGATGAAATTTAGGGTTCCAGAAATCGCTCCTATGATTTCAATTTTTTGAACACAGTAGAGAGAGAGAGAGAGAGAGAGCGAAGAAAATCAGCAATTGTAGAATCCCGATTCTCTCGAGATCGGAGAAAGGAAGACGAATGAAAAGTTTGCAAGTCAGCGAAAGTTTCTCGTCGTCTTCGTTTAATCCGCTACTAATGGACAGTCCAGTGTGAAGCAATGAAGGAGAAAGAGAGAAGCGAGAAAATAGGGAAGGTGATAAGTCCACCTACTTATCATTACCATGATATATCTATCCCTAAAAATTCGATTGATGACTGTAGAGTCTCTACTGGGAATTCGGGTAACCCAGACTTTCGATTTTTTGGGTTTTCGGCTAATTTGGTTGATGAAAATTCCATCGAAATCGGGAAAAAATATGGCTCGGTTGGGTTTCGGTTCGTTTGTTGGATAATTCGGTTTTTAAAATTCTACCGAATGTAACCGAAATTTCCAGGTTTTTATCGGTTAATTTCGGTTATATTATATTAATTCGGTTCGGTTATTCAGTTCAAAATTTTAAATAAATTTTCATAAATTTTGGTATAATCTGATATAATTTGGTAGACATCAATTTAAAACAATTAAAAATACAAAAAAACGATCTATTCGGGTTCATTTAAAACCTCCAAACTGAATAAAACCAAAATCTGGAAATTTTGATTTGGCTCGGTTCAATTAAAATTCTCAGACCTACTCTTTACTTTTGGCATTTACTGTACAATCCAAATATCTAATTCTTACAATTTAGGAATTTTCACATAATCCAATTAAATTGGCAAAGAGAGTATATGAAGCAGATGTTTTATTCTCTGTTTTTAATGTAACACCATCTTGGTTAATATCGTATTTGTATTACCCTTATACTAAATAAATTAATAATATTAGAAGTTAAAAAAAAAAATTCCAATTAATCTGTTGGTCAATTTTCACATAATTCCATTAATTTGTTGAAAACAAAATTCATGTATTTCTGATATAATGTGTAAATTAAATATATGAGGAAAGGCGATTAAACCGCTTATCTCCCAAAGTGTGAAACCAGATCTATCAAACCATCGTCTTCATTAGATTTCTTCCGGTCGACGTTGGCTCCGGCATAGGTCGTCCTCTTCTTTCCTCTTTGTCCATAGTTTTTAGTTTCTACTTAAATAAAGACATTGAACGAAGATTATTATGTCGATTTCTTTGATGATTAACTTTCAATGTCTTTTCTTCTATATATCTCTCTCTATGAGAGAGTGTTATGGCGATTCAACCCCTCTCGACGAGGGTTTCCTTACATGGTGGTGTGGAGCAGTATCTCTTCATTCTTCACAACGCAGACATCTTCGGTGTGGGTCTTGTTGGAGGTGGACCTAACACCCCCTATTAGTTAGGCACATCTTAGTAAAAAACCCTCCTCGATTCGGTCAGTATAAAGTCAACCTTTGACCAGGGATCACCGACCTGTAACCCCGCGCTCACATCCATCTGAAACTTCCGAGCTCTGAAGAGGCGCACCCCGGGTCCGCACTAACACTTCGCCAAAACAGGGACGTCATAAGGAAAGAAGACACGTGGAAGTTGGTCAAACAGTACATTATCCGAATAGAGGTACGATTTCAACTTGACGTCCCACCAACCCTGCAGAGTGAGCAAAGGAGAAAAAGACACGTGGAAGGAAGTTGGATGAACAGTATGCTATCTTACACAAGTATGGCGCCGAGCTCATCATGACCTCTCACCTTGAAAACCGGGACACGCCTCCTAAAGCACCTTACCCGCGAAACAGGCTGAGGATGCCACGTGGCCCCGGAATCCTGGGAAGAAGGAAGTCAACTCCCACTATATATACCCCTTAGTATACACGAAGGAAGGGAATTTTCTTTTGGGATGGATCTCATTCTCTACTAAATAGACCCGACCTCTCTCATTTGTAACCAGACAGCACTTTTAGAACACCGAACTGGATTCCCGTCGGAACTAGTTCGTAAATCTAAATTGCTCACCTCTTTTCATCATTAATACAAAGAATACGGTCCCCGACCTATTCATCATAACCCCTGCCTGCTATAAGTTTTGGTTAACTCGTTCTATTTAACGGAAATCTCGCCTCTCTACTCTCTAATCAACCTCTAAACAACATTAGTGATCTTTTGGATCAACAGGTCTCACCCCATTGCACGATGACGATCCATCTTCATCCAAATCTCAATTTCCATTCAGATCGTGTGATGAAGATTATATGTATATTTGCCTTGAGATAATTTTGTCTCATCGCAATTTTATACAAAATCCCAATCTCTTATTCTTTTAGATTTGATGGTGAAAGGATCTACCTTATAAAGAGTGAAGGGGATCTCTCCAGCTTCGACACTTGCCCCCCCCTCTTATTGGTTATTTTTATTTTCTAATTAATATTATTTCATTAATATTTACTTATTCTCCTTTTTCATAGAACATTAATATTTACTATTCAGTACAAGAAATATGCTTATTGAATGCATATTATTATAGCACATTTTTCGTAGTTGCTATTATAGGTGATATCAGGAGTTGGGTTGATTTATCATAGCATTTCAGAAATCTATATAAATTAGTAAGAGAAATATTACATGATGTATATCTATATAAATTAGTAAGAGAAATAGTTACAACATTTATCGAAGGACAATAGATAATAAATTATGGAAAAAATAGTTTATGCAATGGCGCCAATAGTCAAACTTTTTTTTTTAACAATAAATTTAAAATCTCAACAAAAAAATGTAAGTGAAAAAGAATAAATTATGGAAAAATGACTATAGATTAAGAAAGTTTCAAGCAATTAAAATAAAAATTAGAATAAAAACCATAATACAAAAAAATATTCAATAAAAGAATCGAAAAGATAACAAGTTATCAAGAAGGAAGAGAAGAAGATAACAAATAAAAAAACATAAAAGACGGAAACAAAGATAAATACAAAATTTTTATATATAAACGAGATAAGTACCCGCATATATGCAAATTAGTAATTTAATATTTTATAATCCGTGGAAAAAAAACTAAAAATGAAAAAAAAATTAGATAAACCGTGAAAATATATAATACATAAATTTAGAAACAAAGTTTTCGATGAAATAAATATATACTTTGAAGAAAAATTTGGTGAAACATATGTAGTAAATAGCTTTGGATACGATTATTGAACTTTTAATTTTTTTTGGTGTATAATTGATATATTACCAAATTGTGGTTTATATAGAGGTGAGAAATTATGATTTTTCCTTTTATGATTAATAATTAATTGTTTCTTTAATATAAAGGGAAAACCTAAAGATTTTTTTTTCCTTTTAAGATAAATTTAATATTTTAATATTTTATTTTATTTTAGTAACTTTACATTTTAAGATCATGAATCGGTTACTAAATTTTTCGAATTTTTATGTTTTTTTTACTAATCGATTTTATTTTTTTCATAATCTTTTTATATGTACTAGTGGTTTATCCGCGTTTCGCGCAGAATTTTTTGTTGCGTTTATTGACATAGTTAGAAGAAAACTCGATGAAATCAAATCTTTTCATTAAATTTTGTATTTCACAAAGTAAAAAAAAAATCAAATTTTAATATTTATTGTGTTTAATGGTTTTTATATATACTTAATGTATTTATATATATACAATATTTAGAAAACAATTACATAATATATTAATCAAAACTTTAAAATCAAATTTGGTTTGTAAATATCTAAATATTTCTGTAGGTTTATGATTTCCGAATATCCATAATCACATACTCAATTTTGGATAGTTACATTAGGGTCAATTCATTTCCACAAAAACATCATGTAGACCTCCTGGATCGCTGACTAGCTGGGAGGAAACTAAAACTGTTTTCCTGACCAATTTCTATGATGACGCAAGATCCGAGGATTTTAGAAACAAGATCTCCCAATTTTCTCAAGGACCTACTGAGGCGTTCAAGGCTGCTTGGACGATGGTCAAATCATATCAGAGAGACTGTCCACATCATGGATACTCTGATGTTCAGCTGATGGGTTTCTTCTTTAGAGAACTTGATTGGAGGTACCAAATGACTTTGGATGCTTCAAGCAATGGAAACTTCAACACCAAATATCCTGATGAAGCCTATGGCCTTATTGAGAACTTGGCGTCTAACAATAGCACCAAGAATGCTGATTTTGAGCGGAAGAAGCTAGCTGGTAACATGGATGGTTCGCAGATCGCTGACTTTCAAGCTAAATTGGATTCTATGCATAGTCTTCTGATGGGCAAGACACAGAAAGCTGTTCACTTTGCTGAAGATGTCGAGGTATTCAACGAGGATGAAGTAGAGGATGTTAACTATATTGGTGGTTCTGGTTTTCAAGGTCAGAGAAATCAATTCAACAACAACCGAAACTTCAACAACAACTCGCAACAAGGAGGGTCGAATCAGTTTGGCCAGAAACCATTTCAGAACAGTGGGTATGTCATGAACTATGGGAATTCATCTTATCAGCTTGTACCTGCTAAACTCCCAGATAGCAAGATCGAGGGTATGTTCGAACAGCTGATTCAAGGACAGCAGCAGCTCACCGTGAATCTCAATGGAAAGATAGATGTTGTGTACAAGGATCTGAGTGGAAGGATCGACGCGCTCGATACTCATCAGAAGATGTTGGAAACGCAAGTAGCTTAAACTGCAGCAGCTGTCAAAGGAAAGGCGGCTCAGGCACAGAAGGAGTACGTCAATGCCATCACTTTGAGAAGTGCAGGAGATCTCGAAAACTTTGAAGAAGATGATTCCGAACCTGATTCGTCAGTGTCGATCGATACCACTGCTAGTGTCGATCGATACCCCTCGGAGGCTGAACCAGAGATCATGAGGAAACCAGAGATGGTTGAGAGACGTGTCTACAAAACTAAGAAGCCAGATCCTCGACCGCCTAAACACCTCAGAGATCCTATTTCTCCAAAGCAGCTGCGTGGCTTTGAGAAGATGGTACGAAGAATTCCACTCACACATACTTTTGAAGAAGCCCTAGAATGCCGCCCTTTGCTAAGTCACTTCCGGGATTGTAGAGAAACTGAGGAAGAGATTAAGGCACTCTTCATCAAAGTCAGAAGTCCACCGCCTCCACTGAAGCGGTTGACTAAGAGGGAAGACCCATGGAAATTTTCAGTTCCATGCTCCATCTCTGGAGTTGAAATCAAGGAATCACTGGTTGATTCAGGGTCTAGCGTGAATATCATTTCAAAGGCACTCGCAGAGAAGCTTACAATCGATGACATACAATCTACTCAGATGCCTCTCACATTCGCGAACTCTTCCACATCTATTCCGTACGTTCAAATCCATGACTTGATGGTTAAGGTAGGAGACTGTCTGGTTCCTACTGATTTTCAGGTTGTGGAGATGCATGCAAGGTCTAGCACACCTTTGATTCTTGGAAGACCGTTCATGGCTACTGCTGGTGCAGTTATGGACACACCTAGTAGGAATATTTCATTCTCGTACATTGACAAAGAGGTCTCCTACGAAGCCATTCCTTCTAGAAGAGCTCCAACACAGATATCTTGCATCCCCGTTGGTACAGGAGAAACATTGATGGTTGATCTTTTGGACGAGCCTGATGTTGTGCCAACTGTCATGGAAGCTCTAGATCATCCTCCTATCATCGCCAAGAAAGTCATCAAAAAGACTAAAGCGAAGAAGAAGGTGAAGGACAAAAGCGTCGAGAGTGATGCATGTGTCACCTTAACCCCTCAGAAGTGCGATGGAGATTCGATCGAGTACAATGTTAAGTGCAAGGGACGCTCGAAACCGTTCTCTAAGGCCAGAATCATCCTAACTCCAGAGCTGAAAGAGAAAGGGCAAGAGGTTATTGAGCGTATGCTGCGCAATACTCTGAGTTTGGAAGTGTCTAGTTGTGGGACTTGCATGGGAGTGAGTTCCCTACTACCTTACGACTGATCGTCCGCAAAGTCAAGCTCGTGACTGTAAACAAGCGCTTGATGGGAGGCAACCCTTCGGTAAGTCTGTACATACGTTTTTATTTTCATTTGTTTTTGATTTTTGGTTGTGTTTTGTGTCAAACGTGAAGCAGATTTAAACGAGGAGTATCGATCGACACCAGTCAGTGTCGATCGATACCAAGTATCGTAAAAAGGAGCATAATCGTCACTCGACACCATCTAGTGTCGACTAAAAATGACAAGTGTCGATCGATACCTCTGGGTATCGATCGATGCTCCACGGCCAGGTAAGTTCCCTTAAAACCCTACGGTTTTGTCTTCTTCCTCACAATCCCTCATCGTTCGATACCGCCGCCCACCTCTCTCTCTCTCAAATCCCAACTTTTACAAATCTTCATAGAATTGAGCAATTTAAGTGCCTAGATTCATTAGAATTTCTCCCTCTATCCATTTGTAGCACTTGTTTCTCAATCCAACAAAGGTATGATCTCGAAATTCCAGTTTTTCATTCCGAGTTTTAGGTGAATGGGTTTGTGAAATTCAACTCCTTACAACTTGTTTTTATCGATGCATGTCGTTTGCTGAGTTGTCCTAGGGTAGTTTCGTACCAATCTCCCCCTTTAAATTGCCTTGATTCTCATCGTTTATGATTTGAAAATTCGTGTGTTGAGCCACTGAAATAGCTTCAAGGTATCGATCGATACCCTATGGTATGGATCGATACCCTCATACTTCTTATGCGATTTTGTTTGGGGTTAATCTGAGAGATGTTTGATTTATGTGGTATTGTTGATTTGTCTCTGATTTCAGATGTTTGCATCAAAGAGAGCAATGACTTCAGGTGAGACGAGGACATTCAATGTGAATGAGCGAGTCGAAGCACGAATCTCATCGCAGTGGGTTGAGGTAGTGGTTAAAGCTTGTCTTGGCGACAGCCGCTTCAGAGTCGTGCCGGTTAATCAACCCACCACCAGCCTGCTAGTAAACGAGCATTCTATCCGCGCTCTCCGTACGTCGACCTCTCGCCGGACGCCGATAACGTACAAGCTGAATGATAGAGTTAAGTACTGGGATGGTGCGTATTGGCGTCGAGGTTTCGTGAGCACTGTCCGGGGTTGTGACAGTAACGGGGTTATATTTGACGGAGAGACAGAGGAAGATAAGCTTCCAGGTGATGCGTTACACAAAGCTTCTCCGACTTCACCCACACAGTCTGGACCACAACCTCCACCTATGAACCCCACTCCTCGGTCTGCTAGTTTTGCTTGTGCCAATTCCGCCCCCCCCGCACCGACCCTTGGCCTAGACGAGAGGGTACCAAGATTGTCTCCGACCGAAATTGGGATGGACAGGAGAAGGCGTATGCCTTGAGTGACGACACAGCTTTTAGACCCATTTTTGAGGAGTGGGACGATTTTGACACGATGTTCTACAACGCGTGGTTGGGTGTTACCATCGAGCCTACCAGGTTTGTGGATGGTCTTGCTTTGCATAAGCTGGGTATCGACACCGATTTTTTTGGCTCGCCTACTTGAGCGGATTGGTTTTGGTCACATGGCTACATAGCAGCATGACCTTTACCCTGACTTGGTTAGTCAGTTTATGGCGACAGCTCGAGTTAGCTATTCAGATGAGCTTCTGCGAGACGCACAAGGAGGTAGCATGTCCTTCATGGCTCGCGGAGTGAGGTACAGGATTTCACTCCCTGATCTCTGTGATATCTATGGGTTTCGAAGGGATCGCAGGAGGATTGCTCTTCCAACCGCCCATCCTGACATGCGTGGATTCTCGACATGGTTTGGGAACGGTGTCTACGAGTCTAAGACATCCACTCAGATGGACATACGACATTCGGTCCTGCGTTGTTTTGTTAGGATAATGAGCACTACTCTCTTGTGCAAGATGGAGCCTAACAAGATGAGAGTATATGAGCTTCTGCTTCTGTTTCTGGCTATCAGGAACATCATCCCTGAGCAGGATTTTGATTGGCCTGAGCTTGAGGATGTTAACCTTGGGGCTGTGTTTGCGCATCATCTGGTCTCTCTGAAGACCAAACCATTCACAGGGACGAGCACGAAGAAGGAATCAGTTGGTAGTCTGCTCAATCCTATCTTCAGCACCTCAGGATCAGTACTACGAGCTGCAGGATTGTCACTGCGCGTCGATACATGGATGAGGCTCATCTGAGGAACTTTAAGTGGTTAAAGACCGGGAGGAAGTGGATTCTTAACAGATCTGATGGTAGCTTTCTGGTGCAGCTACTTGACAGGGATCTGACAGACTTATCTGAGGGTCCTGCTCAGCTTCGTTTTGAGCCTCATGCGGAGCTGTTGACTCCGATTTATGCGACGAGACGACAGGTTCGTCCACCCGCTGCTGACATCCCATCTACTTAACGTCTGGGAGGACGTACACAGGCTGCACCGTGCCCACCAATTCCTGAGCCACAGTGGCCTGAGGACACGTACGTCCCGATGGAGCCAGTTGCCTTCCAGAGACTGATGATAGCGAGCATAAGGAGCATATAGGCCGCTGTTCGCTGCCGATGCACGACTACCACATACGCTGATCCATCGTCCATCGTCCTAGCCTGGACCTTCACATACCGCTCCTGCTGCTGACCATGAGAGCGATTCTGAGGATACGGAGGATTAGTAATCCCTCCATCTGATTTTCACGTTTGTATTTTTATTTTCTATTTCTTTTATTTTTCTTTTCTGTTGAACTTATGTCAGTATTTGTTTTTGCATTTGAACTTCTTTGGATTTATATTTGATCTACCATGTTGCTTTTAACATGTTTTTGAGTGTTCCTAACAGTGCTAACATCTAACACAATGGAATGTTTTCCCTGGTTAAGCAACTCGACACCACTGATTTTCAATCAGTGTGTCGATATACGGCTGGTGTCGATCGATACCCTGTAAAGGTACGGTTTCTGGTTTTCATAATCGACTTGGTTCATTTGTTTTCTTTCACCAACTCTAGGCTAGATAACACTGGGGAAAGTGTTGTTTAAGTTTGGGGGGTAGTCGCTGACTTTGTTTTTGTTTTTCTTAGAGTCAGTCCGTTTTTGAGTCATTCGTTGTTTTATTGAGTCAAAATTTTGTCTGAGACGGTGATCTTTTTCTTGATTCCTTTGATCTGACCTTGCTTCTAAGTGACCATTGTTACAGAATCAGTTCTAGATCGACTAATGAAAAATCCAAAGGCTGACCAGTTAACCAGAAGACACTCATGTTTCCAGCAAAGTCCCTTAAAGCCTGAGCAAAATTTTTGCACTTCATCAATGTGGTTAGCATCTATAGAGCTTGATTCCTCATTCGTATCTGACAAAGGAACCCATGTGTTTTAAATAACGATATTTCTCTCACTGTTACAAGTTAATTAATAAGCTCATTAAAAGATGAAATGATTTTCTTCTGAGTAGAGGGTTAGAAAAATTTCCAGCGATCCCATTATTCTACTCAAGAGGGAATGATCACACAGAGGATTGGAAGTGAGGCTAGGATTTTCCTATGATGCCATTATTCGCCTACATCCTTTGATACGTTGAGAGGGAAGAACCAGAGATTTGGTGGCAAACACCATCAATACTCGCGTCTCGTGCCTTAATCTGTACATGCAAAGCTAAAAACAAAAGAGAGAGCATAATAATAAATAAGTCTGGGGAGAGAAATAATACCAAAAAGGTGTGAAAAAGGGTGGTTCCTTGTCATGATATTGTATGGGAAAGAATCTAGAAGATTCTTGATACTAATTCACAGCGATGAAACTGGCGAGGATGGTTTGATTGAACGATGCTGTGAAATAATGTGTGTAGTCTGGGAAGCTGCAAATGTTTACGGAGAAGTATATGGTGGTTAGATCAAAAGCTGGTCTATACCTTTTCAAACCTCTTTCTCTGGTCTAGTCTTATATTTGCTTGAGGACAAGCAAAGGCTAAGTCTTGGGGAGTTGATATATCATGGTTTTTACCCTGTTTAAGCCATGATATAAGTCCGTTTTATCGAGTCTTTATTCTATTATAGAGTATTTTAGAGTATTTTACAGATTTTAGCACATTTGGAGCATCATTGGAAATATTGGAGTTTTATGGAGCATTATGGAGCAAAACTGAAGTCTGGTGACTAAGTACCTGATCGAAGCGTCAAGCATCGATCGATACCCCCTGGTATCGATCGACACCCATCGAGGAGATCACAAGTCGCGACTTTAATGAAGTTTGAAGAATTGCAGAACTTGCCCAGAAGACTTTAATATTTACAAGAAGACCCCAATTCATGTTTAGACTATTAAATTAGGTTTTACAGCCACTTTGGCTGTGTGCTTTTTATTACTTTGTTCTTGAGGATTTCTGAGAGAGGGGAGACAAGTCAAAACTCTGTTCGTCTGAGAGAAGATTTCGAACCCCTGTTTTATTCCACTCTTATTTTATTCTATTGATGATTTATTCAGTTATGTTGATTGTTTCATTCTCCATGTCTGAGTAGATCCCTTGTTAGGTTCAGGGTTTTCAATAAGGTTTTCTCTGAATGCTAGGTTGATCTGTTATTAGGATTCTTTATCTGAATTAGTTCTTCACCATAGGTTGTTTGCAAAGTTAAATTCTGGATTGATCACATAGAACTTAGATCTTGGGATAATTGATTAGGCGCGAGAGTGCGATTAATTACCTGATAGAACCTAAGGTGAGCAAAATAACTATTCGCAAAGAGATTTGGTTTAGTTGTTTTGTGAACATATCAAACTTGATTTAAAAAACTGATTTAGACTTTAGGATTCGCAAAGAGATTTGGAATTTCTAGGATCTAGATTTAGATAGCTTTCGCAACGAGAGTTGGTTAGCTATACTTTAGTGATTTGAGTTCAAGAACCGCGCTAAATCTGAATTCTGCTAGTTAGTTTACTTGCATTCATTGATTTTCTGAGAAATATCCTGAACCTATCTTTCTCCAACTGAATTTACATCCGTTTTAATTTACGTACGTGTTTTCAATACCGTTGATTGCTTAGCGTAATTCTCACATTCATAATCTATTGTGTGTCTCTGTGAGTCCTTGTGTTCGACCCCTAGCTATACTATAACAACTGTTTTAGTATCTAAATAGGGTATTAATTTGAGCATATCAAATTTGGCGCCGTTGCCGGGGACTCAATTCACCATTAGATTTCGTTTGTGAATTTTGACTAAGTTTGTCGGTATCGGTCGATACTATCTAGTATCGGTCGATACTCGCCGTTCTCTTTTGTTGATATCGATCAACACCACTTGGTATCGATCGATACTCATCGTGTTACAAGTCACTAACGTTTCTGACTCTTGTTTTCAGGTGCATGCCTAATCGTGAAACCAGAAAGAACAAGAGCACTCAGCTAGCTCAACTGTCATTGGAGCAACTAGCACTTGTGGAACGCACAAACAGAAGGGCAAATAAACTAGCAACTATGAACAACAATCAAGTAGAGTTGGTTCGAGATGAGGCTGGTGCCTACAGGGACCTAGAGGGTCGTTTGTGCAATGAGAGAGGACAACATCTGGACGGAGCGGGGAACATCATTCCACCTGCTCCTGTTGTCGCTGGGAACGCGAACGCAGTGAATGCGAAGAATGCTGTGGTTAATCGTGGTAGGACGATTGGTGAGTGCAACAGACCTGACCAATTCTACGCAAATCCCTATGCGATCCGTCCTCCCGCTTTTCCAAGGAATGACTTTGAGTTGAAACCCGCATACTACACTCTTGTGGGATAGCACCCTTTTCATGGTCTTTCCAACGAGCATCCCATGGATCATGTTGAGAGATTCGAGGATTTGGTCACTAGCATCAAGAGCAATGGAGTCTCTTATGACTACCTTTTCTGCAAGCTTTTCCCATACTCTCTTGGTGGGGAAGCAACCTACTGGCTGAAGCAATTACCTCCTGGATCGCTGACTAGCTGGGAGGAAACTAAAACTGTTTTCCTGACCAATTTCTATGATGACGCAAGATCCGAGGATTTTAGAAACAAGATCTCCCAATTTTCTCAAGGACCTACTGAGGCGTTCAAGGCTGCTTGGACGAGGGTCAAATCATATCAGAGAGACTGTCCACATCATGGATACTCTGATGTTCAGCTGATGGGTTTCTTCTTTAGAGAACTTGATTGGAGGTACCAAATGACTTTGGATGCTTCAAGCAATGGAAACTTCAACACCAAATATCCTGATGAAGCCTATGTCCTTATTGAGAACTTGGCGTCTAACAATAGCACCAAGAATGCTGATTTTGAGCGGAAGAAGCTAGCTGGTAACATGGATGGTTCGCAGATCGCTGACTTTCAAGCTAAATTGGATTCTATGCATAGTATTCTGATGGGCAAGACACAGAAAGCTGTTCACTTTGCTGAAGATGTCGAGGTATTCAACGAGGATGAAGTAGAGGATGTTAACTATATTGGTGGTTCTGGTTTTCAAGGTCAGAGAAATCAATTCAACAACAACCGAAACTTCAACAACAACTCGCA
>PKML01043648.1:409481-497079 GCA_002933935.1 Eutrema yunnanense
GTATCGATCGACACCAGCAGGGTATCGATCGATACTAGGCGATTTAGACGAATTTCTTAGCTAAAATCTAATGGCGAAATTGAGTCCCCGGCAACGGCGCCAAAATTGATAGGCTCAATTTAATACCCTAAATAGTACTAAAGCAGTTGCTGCAGTAAATCAGGGGTCGAACAAGAGAACTCAGGAATCACACACTAGATTATATAGATCCGGAACAAGCTAAACTAAAAGATTTAATTGAAAACTAAATTGCAGGTAAAAGTGTTGTAAATTCAGTTGGAGGCAGATAGGTTCAGGGTTTTTCTCAGGAAATCAATGAATGCAGTCTAATTAACTAACAGGATTCAGATTAAGCACTGTTCTAGAACTCAAATCACTAAAATATAATTAACCAACTCTCGTTGCGAAAACTATCTAAATCTAAACCCTAGGAATTCCAAATCTCTTTGCGAATCCTAAAATCTAAATCAGCTTTAATAACAGGTTTGATATGTTCACAAATCAAATAAACCAAATCTCTTTGCGAATAATCAATTTGCTCACCTAAGGTTCTATCAGGTAATTCATTGCACTCTCGTACCTAATCAATTATCCTAAGATCTAAGTTCCAGGTGATTAATCTAGAAATAGCTTTGAGAACAACCTAAGGTGAAGAACTAATTCAGATAATAAATCCTAACAGAAAATCAACCTAGCATTCAAAAAAATCCCTATGAGAAAACCCCAAACCTAACAGGTGATCTACTCAGACATGGAAATTGAATCAATAAACATGACTGAATAAATACTCAAATAGATAAAAAGAAAGAGTAACAAGATGTTTGAGATCTGAATCTCGGACGAGGGGAAATTCAGACTTGTCTCTCTTCTCACCAAGATCTCTCTTAAAATCAGAACAAATAAAGCATAGCCTAAACAAGTGGCTGTAAAACCCTATTTATAACATAAATCACGTTCTGGGGTCTTCTTGCAAATATCAAAGTCTTCTGGGCACTTTTGCAAATCTTTAAGTCTTGGAAAAAGTCGCGGCCCATGAATTCTCGATGAGTGTCGATCGATACCAGGGGGTATCGATCGATGCTTGTTGCTCAGATCGGGTCAGACTTCAGTTTTTCTCCAGAATGCTCCAGTATCTCCAATAAAACCCCAAATGTGCTAAAACCTGCAAAGGACTCTAAAAGACTCCAAAATACTAGAAAGACTCTATAAAAAGGACTTATATCATGGTCTAAACAGGGTAAAAACCATGATATATCACTTCGTCGCCCATGTTGCCTTGTGTTCAATCTCCACTAGAAGGTGACATGCTTTCCCATACAGCAGGTGAAACGGTGTAGTGCCCAGCGGTGTCTTGAAAGCAGTCCTGTAAGCCCATAGCGCATCATCCAACTTTGTAGACCAATCCTTCCTAGAAGCACCCACTGTCTTTTCCAGAATCTCCTTGATTTGCCTGTTGGAGACCTTGACTTGCCCACTGGTTTGAGGGTGATATGGAGCAACCACTCGATGGTTTACACCATACTTCTTCAACAACCTCTCGAAAATATTGTTGATAAAGTGAGAGCCACCATCACTTATCACAATTCGAGGTACTCCAAATCGAGGGAAGATGATGGTCTTAAACAGCTTAATGACCACCGCGGAGTCATTCTTTTTACTAGCAATCGCTTCCACCCATTTGGACACATAATCCACATCAACCAGGATGTACCTGTTCTCGTGTGACGAGGGAAAAGGATCCATGAAATTGAGGCCCCAGCAATCGAAAACTTCAACCTCAAGGATGAAATTATGTGGCATCTCATGTCTCTTGCTTATCTTCCCTCTCCTCTGACAGACATAACACTGTGAGATATAGGCATGAGCATCCTTGAACATAGTAGGCCACCAGAAGCCTGCTTGAAGAACCTTGGACACCGTCTTGAATGTAGCAAAGTGACCAGCATACTCAGACCCATGGTAGTGAAAAAGAATCGCTGGCACCTCAGACTCTGCAACGCATCTTCTGTAGATCCCATCTGAGCAGTGCTTGTATAGGTAAGGCTCATCCCAGAAGTACCTCCTCATCTCGCGCATAAACTTCTTCCTCGCATACTTTGTGGGATGCTTTGGCTCAGTCTATACAGCAAGGTAGTTGGCAATGTCGGCGTACCATGGTCTTGCAGCACTAGAGACAGCAGCTAGATAGACATCATAAGAATTCAAGTGTTCTGCGATCAAAACAGATCCAGGTCGCGACGGGTATCGATCGATACCGAAAGTATGTACTCGGGAAAAGTGCAGATTTTCGGGAAAAAGGCCTTGAAGTGGAGCTTCAATGAGGTAAATACCTTCCTCTGGCAAGCAATCATCGATAAGCACGACTTCATTGACCTTTAGTCGCGATAAGTGGTCAGCAACGCCATTTTCAACTCCTCTCTTGTCTTTGATCTCGATGTCGAAACCTTGGAGCAAAAGAACCAATCGGCATAGACGAGGCTTGAGGTCCTTGTTCTTCAGCAGGTATTTGAGAGCTGCATGGTCTGTGTGAACAATGACCTTGCTCCCAATCAAGTAGGACCGAAATTTCTCAAAAGAGAAAACGACTGCAAGCAGCTCCTTCTCAGTGGTGCTGTAATTTCGCTGAGCATCATCCAACGTCCTGCTAGCCCAACACAGCTCCAATAGCAAAATCACTGGCATCACACATAACCTCAAAAGGCAAGCTCCAATCAGGTGGTTGGACAACATGAGAACTCACCAATGCCTTCTTGATTTCCTCGAAGGCTTCAAGGCAATTGGATGTGAATTCAAACTTGACCTCCTTACATAACAGGGCTGTGAGTGGACGTGCAAGCTTAGAGAAATCCTTGATGAACTTCCTGTAAAACCCAGCATGACCAAGGAAGCTTCATATCTCAGGAACAGATCGTGGAGGTTGCAAGATTGTCATGACCTGAATCTTAGCCTTGTCGACTTCGATCCCCGCCCTAGAAACCTTGTGCTCAATTACAATACCATCTTTTACCATGAAGTGACACTTCTCCCAGTTAAGAACCAAGTGCTTCTCCTCGCATCGCTGAAGCACCTTGCACAAGTTATCCAGACAATCCTTGAATGACGATCCATACACAGAAAAGTCATCCATGAAAACCTCCATAAACTCCTCAGTTATATCTGTGAAAATCGACATCATGCATCGCTGGAAGGTTGCTGGAGCGTTACATAATCCAAATGAAATTCTTCTGTAGGCGAATGTGCCATAGGGACATGTAAATGTCGTCTTTCCCTGGTCCTCTGGATGTATAGGAATCTGGAAAAAGCCTGAGTACCCATCAAGGAAACAGTAGTATGGGTGACTCACTAACCTCTCCAGCATCTGGTCAATGAATGGCAATGGAAAATGGTCTTTCCTTGTAGCCGCATTCAGCTTTCTGTAGTCAATGCACATCATGTGACCAGTTATTGTCCTTGTAGGGATCAGCTCGTCCTTCTCGTTCTTCACCACAGTCATACCTCCTTTCTTAGGCACAACATGAACTGGACTAACCCAAGAACTATCCGAGATGGCATAGATAATCCCTGCTTCCAACAGCTTCATCACTTCCTTCCTGACCACCTCCTTCAGGATCGGATTCAGCCTCCTCTGACACTCAATCGAACACTTTGATTCATCATCTAGATGAATCCGATGCATGCACAAGTCTGGTGTTATACCTGAAATGTCAGCAAGAGAATAGCCAAGAGCTTTACGATACTTGCGCAACTTACTCAGCAGTAAAGCAACCTCTGTGGTATTCAAGGAAGAATTAACGATTACTGGGTATGTGGAATTAGGACCAAGAAAACTATACCTCAGATTCGCTGGAAGTGGCTTTAGTTCCACCTTGGGAGCATTCTCTGTACTCCAATCTCCAAGCCCATCAGCTTGCTTAGAACCATCGGCCAACTTCCCATCTGGCCGTAGGGTATCGATCGACACTAAGGAGTATCGATCGATACTGGTGATGCTGAATCAAGCATTTTCGAGTATCCAGCTGTATCTTCGCATGAACAGACCTCCGAAATGGCTGAACAGACCAATGCTCTCTCTAGTGGATCCTCAGGGTGCATCTCCAGGAAGTACTCTTCAGCTATGTCACTGAAGGTGTCCACATAGAATGTCTGCCCATCGATGGTTGGCCTTTTCATCATCTTCTCCATGTTAAAGGACATCACCAAATCACCGATGTTGAGAGCTATCTGTCCATTCTTGCAGTCAATCAAGGCTCCAGCAGTTGCAAGGAATGTCCTGCCCAGGATAAGAGGATCCTTAGGCTCAACATCGTACTTCAGGACAATGAAATCTGTTGGGATCAAACAATTCCCAATCTTGATTGGGACATCTTCGAGTAGTCCCTCTGGAAGTCGCACTGAGCGATCAGCAAGTACCAGCGAAATCCTTGTAGATTGGAAATCTGTCATCCCCATTCGCTTGGCAACTGAGTGTGGCATATGGTTCACATTCGACCCAATATCGCAGAGAGCACGCTCAAATCTCTCTGTGAAGATAGTGCAATCCAAAACAAAGCTCCCTGGGTCTGGTAGCTTCTTGGGAATTTTGTTGAGTAGGATCGCACTGCTCTTAGCTGTGATCATCATGACACCTTCATCAAGGTTCACGTTGTTAGAGACCATCTTCTTCACATATCTCCTGAAAGCTGGAGAGGTCTTAATAGCATCAACAAAAGGAAGTTCCACAACCAACTTATCCAGCATAGCCTTGCATCTGGCATCCTCCATTCCTTCTTTGTCAACTTAGGGGGTATAGGATAAGGCATCTTGGGTTTGTACACCCTCTCCTTGATAATCTCGGGCTCTTTCTCTGGCTGTGTCTCAGCATCGATCAATACTTCAGGGGTATCGATCGATACGCGGGTTTTTGGATCCACACGGGTGGATGTCTGGACTGGTGTCGATCGATACCTGTGGATTTTCAGAATCCCAATCGTCATCTCCAGCAAGATCGACGAGATTTCCAGCAAATGGGTTGTTCTTAACTCCTGTAAGCACCTCTTTTCCACTTCTCAAGGTGATGGCATTGATGTGTGCCCTTGGATTCTCAGTTTTCCCTAGAAGAAATCCTTCTTGCCTCTTCACAGCAGCTGCTGTCTGAGCGACCTGTGTTTCCAGCTTCCTCTGGCTAAGAGTGATGGCTTCCATTTTTCCATTCAGATCGATGTACAGAGAGTCAAACTTCCCATTGAAATCTCCCTGCAACTTATGATGTCCTTGAAGAATCTGTTCCATCATTGATTCCATCTTACTCTCCATGGTTTTTGGGGAGATGGGTTGGTACGAAGAGTTCCCATAATTTCGAGTGAAATCGCTGCTCTGAAGTGGTTTCTAAGTAAATTGCTTCGCTCCGAAACCAGATTGGTTCCCCTCGAATTTGTACCCATCTTGCTGATTGTTTTTGTTGAAGTTTCGGTTGTTGTTGTTCCCAAATCGCTGACCCTGAAAACCAGAACCACCAACGTAGTTAACATCCTCCTCTTCTTCTTCCACATTAGCGACTTCATCAGCAAAGTGCACAGATTTCTTTGACTTCACAAGCAGAATATCCAACTTCGCTTGAACTTCAGCAATCTGCGATCCATCAATTCCTGCAGCCTGCTTCTTCCGCTCGAAATCAGCATTCTTGGTGCTATTGCTAGACGCCAAGTTCTCAATCAGCACAACTGCATCATCTGGATATCTGGTGTTGAAGTTGCCATTACTCGCAGTATCCAAAGCCATCTGGTACCTCCAATCGATCCCTCTGTAGAAAGTGCTCAACAGCTGAACATGATTGAACCCATGGTGCGGGCAATCTCTCTGTTATGATTTGAAGCGGATCCAAGCAGCTTTGAGCGCCTCTGTTGGACCTTGAGAAAATTGAGAGATCTTGCTCCTGAGCTCTTCAGATCTCGCATCATCATAAAAATTGATCAGGAACGCATTCTTTGTCTCATCCCATGTAGTCAGCGAATCAGGAGCTAACTGCTTCAGCCAATAAGCAACATCCCCATCAAGAGAGTACGTGAAAAGTTTACAGAAAAGGAACTCATTGGGCACTCCATTGTACTTCATACCAGTGACCAAATCCTCGAACCTTTTAATATGATCCATGGGATGCTCATGAGGTAGGCCATGGAAAGTGTTCTGACTTACGAGAGCGTAATACGCAGGTTTCAGCTCGAAGTCATTCCTGTGAAAAGTTGGGATGCGAATCGCAGCTCGATTGGCAAATAACTGATCAGGTCTGTTGTGCTCACCAAGTGTTCTACCTCGACCAACTCCAGCATTCCCAATGTTGGCTTGCGCAGCTGGCGCGACAATCTGACTAACAACAGCAGGAGGGGCAATGACGTTTCCAGCCTCATCAAGTCGCTGCCCTCTCTCATTGCACACTTGACCCTCTTGGTCTCTCAAGACTCCAACTTCATCAGCTCTTAAAACCACTTGGTTGTTCATCCCTGATGTTTGCTTTGTCTTTCTGTTTGTGCGTTCTAAACGTGCTAGCTTCTCTAACGATAGATTGACTAGCGGAGTGCTCTTGTTTCTTCTGGTTTCACGATTAGGCATGCACCTAAAACACAAAAATCAAGAACGTAAGTAACAAAATTGTGATGTGTATCGATTGATACCAAGTGGTGTCGATCGATATCAACAAAAAGAAAGTGACGAGTATCGATCGATACTAGGTAGTATCGATCGATACCGACGGGATTAGTCGAAACTCGACAGCTAAAATTTAACGGCGAAATTGAGTCCCCGGAAACGGCGCCAAATTTGATATGCTCAAATTAATACCCTAAAAAGTACTAAAGCAGTTGCTGCAGTATATCAGGGGTCGAACACAAGAACTCAAAGAAATCGCACAATAAATTGTATAGTGTCAAATCAAGCTAAACAGTTCAATTTAAAAGAAAACAGTAAACAGTATCAAGTTGTAAAGTCAATAGGGGAAAGAGATAGGTTCAGGGATATTTCTCAGGAAATCAATGAATGCAAAATAAACTAACTAATAAGGGTTCAGGTTAAGCACGGTTCTCGAACTCAAATCACTAGAGTATAGTTGACCAACTGTCGTTGCGAAAACTATCTAAATCTAAACCTCAGAATCCCAAATTTCTTTGCAAATCCCTAAGAATAAATCAGCATTAATTTCAAGTTTGATATGTTCACAAATCAATTAAACCAAATTTCTTTGCGAATAATTAATTTGCTCACCTAAGGTTTTATCAGATTACTCAATTGCACTCTCGTGCCTAATCGATTAATCTAAGATCTAAGTTATAGGTGATCAATCCAGAATTAACTTTGAGAACAACCTAAGGTGAAGAACTAATTCAGATTGTGAACCCTAAATAACCAATCAACCTAGCATTCAAAGAAATCCCTTATGAGAATCCCTAAACCTAACAAGTGATCTACTCAGACATGGAAATTGAATCAATAAACATGTTTGAATAAATACTTAATAGAAAATAAGAAAGAGTAACAAAAAGGGTTCGAAATCTTCTCTCGACGAACAAAGTATCAGACTTGTCTCCCTTGAAAAGCTCTCTCACAAATCTAGAATAAAATAAAGCGTAGCCAACAAAGTGGCTGTAAAATCCCTATAAATAACCTAAATCATGAATTGGGGCTTCTTGTAATTATTAAAGACTTCTGGACCAAGTTGCAATTCTTCAACTCTTCATTAAAGTCGCGGGTCTTGTCTTGCTGCGATGAGTATCGATCGATACCAGGGGGTATCGATCGATGCTTGACGTGAAATCGGATACTCAGCAACACAATCTTCAGCTTTGCTCCAAACTGCTCCAGAAAGCTCCAATAACTCCAATTATGCTCCAAACGTGCTAGAACCGGTAAAGGACTCAAAAAGACTACGAAATAGCATAAAGACTCGATAAAACGGACTTATATCATGGCCTTAAAGGGGTAAAAACCATGATATATCAACCTTCTAGACTCTTTCCCATACAATATCATGACAAAAGAACTACCCAATTTTCACACTTTTTGGTATTGTTTTCTCTCCCCCAGACTTGTTTCTCATCATGTTCTTTCTCTTTTTTTTTTTAGATCTGCATATACACATTAAGGTCTGAAATGCGAGTATTGATGGTGTTTGCCACCGAATCCCAGGTTCTTCCCTCAAAAGTAATCAAAGGTGTAGGTGAATGATATATCATGGTTTTTACCATGTGTAAGCCATGATATAAGTCTATTTTATCGAGTCTTTATTCTATTATAGAGTCTTTTAGAGTCTTTTACAGATTTTAGCACATTTGGAGCATTATTGAAGATATTGAAGTTTTATGGAGCATTCTGGAGTGAAACTGAAGTCTGGTGACTAAGTGCCCAATCGAAGCGTCAAGCATCGATCGATACCCCCTGGTATCGATCGACACTCATCGAAGTAAATTACAAGTCGCGACTTTACTGAAGTTTGAAGAATTGCAGAATTTGCCCAGAAGACTTTAATATTTACAAAAAGACCACAATTCGTGTTTAGACTATTAAATTAGGTTTTACAGCCTCTTGGGCTGTGTGCTTTTTATTTAGATTGTTTTTGAG
Source organism: Eutrema yunnanense (assembly GCA_002933935.1). Taxonomy (NCBI): domain Eukaryota; kingdom Viridiplantae; phylum Streptophyta; class Magnoliopsida; order Brassicales; family Brassicaceae; genus Eutrema; species Eutrema yunnanense. Next base: position 418,068 of record PKML01043648.1, read on the forward strand.
GATTTCTGAGAGAGGGGAGACAAGTCAGAACTCTGTTCGTCCGAGAGAAGATTTTGAAGCCCTGTTTTATTCTACTCTTATTTTATTCTAATGATGATTTATTCAGTTATGTTGATTGTTTCATTCTCCATGTCTGGGTAGATCCCTTATTTGGTTAAGGGTTCTCAATAGGGTTTTCTCTGAATGCTACGTTGATTTGTTATTAGGATTCTTTATCTGAATTAGTTCTTCACCATTGGTTGTTTGCAAACCTAATTCTGGATTCATCACCTAGAACTTAGATCTTAGGATAATTGATTAGGCGCGAGAGTGCGATTAATTACCTGATAGAACCTAAGGTGAGCAAATTAACTATTCGCAAAGAGATTTGGTTTAGTTGTTTTGAGAACAAATCAAACTTGATTTAAAAAGCTTATTTAGACTTTAGGATTCGCAAAGAGATTTGGAATTACTAGGATTTAGATTTAGATAGTTTTCACAACGAGATTTGGTTAGCTATACTTTAGTGATTTGAGTTCAAGAACCGCGCTAAATCTGAATCCCGTTAGTTAGTTTACCTGCATTCATTGATTTCTGAGAAATACCCTGAACCTATCTTTCCCAACTTGAATTTACAACCGTTTTAATTTACTTTATGTTTCCAATACCATTGATCGCTTAGCGTAATTTTCACATCTATAATCTATTGTGTGTATCTGTGAGTCCTTGTGTTCGACCCCTAGCTATACTATAACTACTGCTTTAGTATCTAAATAGGGTATTAATTTGAGCATATCAAATTTAGCGCCGTTGCTGGGGACTCAATTCGCCATTAGATTACGTTTGTGAATTTCGACTAAGTTCGTCGGTATCGGTCGATACTCGCCGTTCTCTTTTGTTGATATCGATCGACACCACTTGATATCGATCGATACTCATCGTCTTACAAGTTACTAACGTTTTTGACTCTTGTATTCAGGTGCATGCGTAATCGTGAAACCAGAAAGAATAAGAGCACTCAGCTAGTTGATCTGTCACTAGAGCAACTAGCACTTTTGGAACGCATAAATCGAAGAGCAAAGAAACCAGCAAGGATGAACAACAATCATGCAGAGTTGGTTCAAGATGCAGCTGGTGCTTACAGAGACCTAGAGGGTCGTTTTTGCAATGAGAGAGGACAACGTCTGGATGGAGAGGGGAACATCATTCCACCTGCTCCAGTTGTCGCTGGGAATGCGGCTGGGAACGCGAACGCAGTGAATGCTGAGAACGTTGTGGTTAATCATGGTAGGACGATTGGTGAGTGCAACAGACCTGACCAGTTCTACGCAAATCGTTCTGCGATCCGTCCTCCCCCTTTTCCAAGGAATGACTTTGAGCTGAAACCCCCATACTACACTCTTGTGGGACAACACCCTTTTCATGGTCTTTCCAGCGAGCATCCCATGGACCATGTTGAGAGGTTCGAGGATTTGGTCACTAGCATCAAGAGCAATGGAGTCTCCTACGACTACCTCTTCTGCAAGCTTTTCCCATACTCTCTTGGTGGGGAAGCAACCTACTGGCTGAAGCAGTTACCTCCTGGATCGCTGACTAATTGGGAGGAAACCAAGACTGCTTTCCTGACCAATTTCTATGATGACGCAAGATCCGAGGATTTTAGGAACAAGATCTCCCAATTTTCTCAAGGACCTACTGAGGCGTTCAAGGCTGCTTGGACAAGGTTCAAATCATATCAGAGAGACTGTCCAGATCATGGATACTCTGATGTTCAGCTGATGGGGTTCTTCTTTAGAGGACTTGATTGGAGGTACCAAATGACTTTGGATCCTCCAAGCAATGGAAGCTTCAACACCAGGTATCCTGATGAAGCCTATGTCCTTATTGAGAACTTGGTGTCTAGCAAAAGAACCAAGAATGCTGATTTTGAACGGAAAAGGCTAGCTGGTAACATGGATGGTTCACAGATCGCTGATTTTCAAGCCAAGTTGGATTCTATGCATAGTCTTCTGATGGGCAAGACACAAAAAGCTGTTCACTTTGCTGAAAATGTCGAGGTATTCAACGAGGATGAAGTAGAGGATGTTAACTACATTGGTGGTTCTGGTTTTCAGGGTCAGAAAAATCAATTCAACAACAACCGGAACTTCAACAACAACTCGCAGCAAGGATGGTCGAATCAGTTTGGCCAGAAACCATTTCCGAACAGTGGGTATGTCAGGAACTATGGGAATTCATCTTACCAGCCTGTACCTGCTAAGCTTCCGGATAGCAAGATTGAGGGTATGTTTGAACAGCTGATTCAAGGACAGCAGCAACTCACAGTGAATATCAATGGAAAGATAGATGTTGTGTACAAGGATCTGAGTGGAAGGATCGACGCGCTCGATACTCATCAGAAGATGTTGGAAACGCAAGTAGCTGAGACTGCAGCTATCAAAGGAAAGGTGACTCAGGCACAGAAGGAGTATGTCAATGCCATCACTTTGAGAAGTGCAGGAGATCTCGAAAACCTTGAAGAAGGTGATTCCGAACCTGACTCGTCAGTATCAATCGATGCCACTGCTAGTATCGATCAATACCAACCTGATAAATCAACGCATGAGCCTTGTATCGATCAACACCCCTCGGAGGCTGAACCAGAGATGATTGAGGGACGTGTCTACAAGCCTAAGAAACCAGATCCTCGACCACCTAAACACCTCAGGGATCCCATTTCTCCAAAGCAGCTGCGTGGCTTTGAGAAGATGGTACGAAGTATTCCAGTCACGCATACTTTTGAAGAAGCCCTAGAGTGTCGCCCTCTGCTGAGTCACTTCCAAGACTGCAGAGAAACTGGGGAAGAGATTAAGGCACTCTTCATCAAAGTAAGAAGTCCACCGCCTCCACTGAAGCGGTTGACTAAGAGGGAAGACCCATGGAAATTTTCAGTCCCATGCTCCATCTCTAGAGTTGAAATCAAGGAATCACTGGTTGATTCAGGGTCTAGCGTGAATGTCATTTCAAAGGCACTTGCAGAGAAGCTTAAGATCGATGACATACGATCTACTCAGATGCCTCTCACATTCGCGAACTCTTCCACATCTGTTCCGTACGGTACAATCCATGACTTGATTGTTAAGGTAGGAGATTTTCTTGTTCCTACTGACTTTCAGGTTGTGGAGATGCATGCAAGGTCTAGCACACCTTTGATTCTTGGAAGACCATTCATGGCTACTGCTGGCGCAGTTATGGATACGCCCAATAAGAGGATTTCATTCTCGTACATTGTCGAACATGTCTCCTACGAAGCCATCCCTTCTAAAAGAACTCCCACACATATATCTTGCATCCCCGTTGGTGCAGGAGAAACATTGATGGTTGATCTTTTGGATGAGCCTGATGCTATGCCAACTGTCATAGAAGCTCTGGATCATCCTCCTATCCTTCCCATGAAAGTCACCAAACAGACTAAGGCAAAGAAGGAAGTGAAGAACAGAAAAGTCGAGAGTGCTACATATGTCACTTTAACCCCTCAGAATAGTGATGGAGATTCGATCGAGTATAAGGTGAAGTGCAAAGGACGCTCGAAACCATTCTCTAAGGCCAGGATCATTATAACTCCAGAGCTGAAAGAGAAAGGGCAAGAGGTTATTGAGCGTATGCTGCGCAAAACTCTGAGTTTGGAAGTGTCTAGTTGTGGGACTTGCATGGGAGTGATTTCCCTACTTCTCTCCGATTGATCATCCGTAAAGTCAAGCTCGTGACTATAAACAAGCGCTTGATGGGAGGCAACCCATCGGTGAGTCTGTACATACGTTTTTATTTTCATTTTGTTTTTGATATTTGGTTTTGTGTTTTGTGTCAAACGTAAAGCAGATTTCAACGAGGAGTATCGATCGACACCAGTCAGTGTTGATCGATACCAAGTGTCGTAAAAAGGAGCATAAGTGTCAATCGACACCATCTAGTGTCGACTAAAAACGACAAGTATCGATCGATACTCCACGGCCAGGTAAGTTTCTTTAAAACCCTACGGTTTTGTCTTCTTCCTCAAAACCCCTCATCGTTCGATACTGCCGCCTACCTCTCTCTCTCTAATCCCAACTTTTTCAAATCTTCACCCAATTGAGCAATTTAAGTGCCTGGATTCATTAGAATTTCATCCTATATCCGTTTCTAGCACTGGTTTCTCAATCCAACAAAGGTATGATCTCAAAATTCCACTTTTTCAATCCGATTTTTAGGTTATGGGTTTGTGAAATTCCACTGCTTACACCTAGTTTTTCTCGATGAATGTCGTTTGTTGAGTTGTCCTAGGGTAGTTTCGAACCGATCCTTGCCTTTAAATTGCATTGATTTTCATTGTAGGTGATTTGGGATTTTGAATGTCGATGAAACTGATGTTGCTTCAGGGTATCGATCGATACCCTATGGTGTCGATCGATACCATCATACCTGCTATGCGATTTTGCTTGAGTTGATCTGAGAGATGTTTGATTTATGTGGTATTGTTTGTTTGTCTCTGTTTCAGATGTCTGCCACAAAGAGAGCAAGGACTTCAGGTGAGACAAGGACATTTAAGGTGAATGAGCGAGTCGAAACAAGAATCTCATCGAAATGGGTTGAGGTAGTGGTTAAAGATTGTCTTGATGACAACCGTTACAGAGTCGTACCGGTTAATCAACCCACCACCAGCCTGCTCGTGAACGAGCATTCTATCCGCGCTCTCCTTGTGTCGAGCTCTAGCTAACCACCGATAACGTACATGCTGAATGATTGGGATGGTGAATATTGGCGTCGAGGTTTCTTAAACAGTGTCCAGGGTGGTGGCAATTACGGGGTTCGATTTGAGGGCGAAACAGAAGAAGATGAGCTTTCGGGTAGTGCGTTACGCAGAGCTTCTCCACCATCAGCTACACAGTCTGCACCACCACCTCCACCTATGAACCCTACTCCTCGGTCCGTTGGTTCTACTTCTGCCCCTCCAGCACACCGAACGAACCCTTGGCCTAGACGAGAGGGTACCAAGATAGTCTGCGAACGGAATTGGGATGGACAGGAGAAGGCGTATGCCTTGAGGGATGACACCGCATTTAGACCCATTTCTGAGGAGTTGGACGATTTCGACACGCTGTTCTATAACGCGTGGTTGGGTGTTACCATCGAGCCTACCAGGTTTGTGGATGGTCTTTCTTTGCATCAGCTAGGTCTCGACACAGATTTGGCTCGTCTGCTTGGGCGGATTGGTTTTGGTCACATGGCTACACAGCAACATGACCTTTACCCAGACTTGGTTTGTCAGTTTATGGCGACAGCTCACGTTAGCTATTCAGATGAGCTTCTGCGAGACGCACAGGGTGGTAACCTGTCCTTCATGGCTCACAGAGTGAGGTACAAGATTTCACTCCCTGATCTCTGTGATATCTATGGGTTTCGGAGGGATCACAGGAGGATTGCTCTTCCAGCTGCCCATCCTGACATGCGTGGATTTTAGGCATGGTTTGGGAACAGGGACTACGAGTCTAAGACGTCCACTCAGATGGACATAGGACATCCGGTCCTGCGTTGTTTTTGTTAGGATCCTGAGCACTACTCTCTTGTGCAAGATGGAGCCTAACAAGATGAGAGTATCTGAGCTTATGCTTCTGTTTCTGGCTGTCAGGAACATCATCCCTGAGCAGGATTTTGATTGGCCTGAGCTTGAGGATGTTAACATTGGGGCTGTTTTTGCGCATCATCTGGTCTCTCTGAAGACCAAACCATTCATGGGGACGAGCACGAAGAAGGAGTCAGTTGGTAGTCTTCTGACACCTATCTTCCAGCACCTCAGGATCAGTACTATGAGCTGCTCGATAGTCACTGCGCGTCGGTACATGGATGAGGCTCATCTGAGGAACCTTAAGTGGTTGAAGCCCGGGAGGAAGTGGATTCTTAGTAGATCTGATTGGAGCTTCCTGGTGCAGCTACGTGACAGGGATCTGACAGACATATCTGAGGATCCTGCTATGCTTCGTTTTGAGCCTCCTACAGAGCTGTTGACTTCGATTCCTGCGACTAGACGACAGGTTCGTCCACCTGCTGCTGACATCCCATCTACTTCACGTCAGAGAGGATGTACACAGGCTGCAACGTGCCCACCTATTCCTGAGCCACAGTGGCCTGAGGACACGGACATCCCGATGGAGCCAGCTGCTTTCCAGAGACTGATGATAGCGAGCATGAAGAGCATTTGGGCTGCTGTTCGCTGCCGTTGCACGACTGACACGGATGCTGATCCATCGTCCCAGCATGGACCCTCACATACCGCTGTTGTCGCTGACCATGTGAGCGATTCTGAGGAGACACAGGATTAGTAATCTTTCTTCTGTCTTCAGGTTTGTATTTTTCTTTCTTTTTCTTTTCTGTTGAACTTATGTCAGTATTTGTTTTCGCATTTGAACTTCTTTGCATTTATTTTTGATCTACCATGTTGCTTTTAACCTGTTTTTGAGTGTTCCTAACAGTGCTAACATCTAACACAATGGAATGCTTTCTCTGGTTAAGCAACTCGACACCCTTGATTTTCAATCATTGTGTCGACATACGGTTGGTGTCGATCGATACCTGACAGTATCGATCGACACCCGGTAAAGGTACGGGTTCTAATTTTTCATAATCCACTTCGTTCATTTGTTTTCTTTCACCAACTATAGGCTAGATAACACTAGGGACAGTGTTGTTTAAGCCTGGGGGAGGTAGTCGCTGACTTTGTTTTTGTTTTTCTTAGAGTCATTCCATTTTTCAATCATTCGTCGTTTTATTGAGTCAAAATTTTGTCTGAGACTGTGATCTTTTTCTTGAATCTATTGATCTGACCTTGCTTCTAAGAGACCATTGTTACAGAATCAGTTCTAGATCGACTAATGAAAAATCCAAAGGCTGACCAGTTAACCAGAAGACACTCATGTTTCCAGCAAAGTTCCTTAAAGCATGAGCCAAATTTTTGCACTTCATCAATGTGGTTAGTATCTATAGAGCTTGATTCCTCATTCGTATCTGACAAAGGAACCCATGTGTTTTAAAATAACAATATTTATCTCCCTATTACAAGTTAATTAATAAGTGCATTAAAAGATGAAATGATTTTCTTCTGAGTAGAGGGTTCGAAAAATTTCCAGCGATCCCATTATTCTACTCGAGAGGGAATGATCACAAAGAGGATTGGAAGCGAGGCTAGAATTTTCCAATGATGCCATTATTCGCCTACATCCTTTGATACGTTGAGAGGGAAGAACCGGGGATTAGGTGGCAAACACCATCAATACTCGCGTCTCATACCTTGACGTGTATATGCAAAGTTAAAAACAAAAGAGAAAATACAATAATAAATAAGTCTGGGGGAGAGAAATAATACAAAAAGTGTGAAAAGGGTGGTTCCTTGTCATGATATTGTATGGGAAAGAATCTAGAAGGTTCTTGATACTAATTCACAGCGATGAAACTGGCGAGGAAGGCTTGATTGAATAATGCTGGGAAATAATGTGTGTAGTCTGGGAAGCTGCGACTGTTTACGGAGAAGTCCATCGTGGTTAGATCAAAAGCTGATTAGGTGACATTGGGGTGCTTGGGAAATTTGTCATTTCCACGTTCTAAGAACAGGTGAGTCTCTACGTTTTCAAACCTTTTTCTCTGGTTTAGTCTTCTATTTGCTTGAGGTTCTATTTGCTTGAGGGCAAGCAAAGGTTAAGTCTGGGGGAGTTGATATATCATGGTTTTTACCCTGTTTAAGCCATGATATAAGTCCGTTTTATCGAGTCTTTATTCTATTATAGAGTCTTTTAGAGTCTTTTACAGATTTTAGCACATTTGGAGCATTATTGGAGATATTGGAGTTTTATGGAGCATTCTGGAGCGAAACTGAAGTCTGGTGACTAAGTGCCCAATCGAAGCGTCAAGCATCGATCGATACCCCCTGGTAGCGATCGACACTAATCGAAGCAGATTACAAGTCGCGACTTTAATGAAGTTTGAAGAATTGCAGAACTTGCCCACAAGAAGACCCCAATTCGTGTTTAGACTATTAAATTAGGTTTTACAGCCACTTGGGCTGTGTGCTTTTTATTTAGATTGTTCGTCCGAGAAAAGATTTCGAACCCCTGTTTTATTCTACTCTTATTTTATTCTAATGATGATTTATTCAGTTATGTTGATTGTTACATTCTCCATGTCTGAGTAGATCCTTTCTTTATCTGAATTAGTTCTTCACCATAGGTTGTTTGCAAAGCTAATTCTGGATTGATCACCTAGAACTTAGATCTTAGGATAATTGATTAGGCGCGAAAGTGCGATTAATTACCTTATAGAATCTAAGGTGAGCAAAATAACTATTCGCAAAGATATTTGGTTTAGTTGTTTTGTGAACATATCAAACTTGATTTAAAAAGCTGATTTAGACTTTAGGATTCGCAAAGAGATTTGGAATTCCTAGGATTTAGATTTAGATAGTTTTCACAACGAGAGTTAGTTAGCTATACTTTAGTGATTTGAGTTCAAGAACCGCGCTAAATCTGAATCTCGTTAGTTAGTTTACCTGCATTCATTGATTTCCTGATAAATACCCTGAACCTATCTTTCCCAACTTGAATTTAAAACCGTTTTAATTTACTTTCTGTTATCAATACCATTGTTCGCTTAGCGTAATTCTCACATCTATAATCTATTGTGTGTCTCTGTGAGTCTTTGTATTCGACCCCTAACTATACTATAACTACTGCTTTAGTATCTGAATAGGGTATTAATTTGAGCATATCAGCGAATAATGGTATCACAGGAAATTTTCCTAACCTCGCTTCCACCTTTGTGTGATCATTCCTTCCAAGTAGAATAATGGGATCGCTGGAAATTTTCTTAACTCTCTACTCAGAAGAAAATCATTTCATCTTTTCATGCTTTTATCTATTAACTTGTAACAAAGGAGAGGAATACCATTATTTTTTACACATAGGTTCCTTTGTCAGATATGAATAAGGAATCAAGCTCTATGGACATCAACCACATCGATGAAGTGCAAAAATTAGCTCAAGCTCTAAAGGATTATTCTGGAAACATGGGTGTTTTCTAGTAACTTGTCAGCCTTCGAATTTTTCATTAGTCTGATCTAGAACTGATTTTTTTAACAATGGTCACTTAGAAGCAAGGTCAGAACAATATATTCAAGAAAAAAATCATTATCTCCAACAAGTTTTGACTCAATAATACAAATTTAGACTCAAAAACGACTGACTCTAAGAAAAACAAACACAATGTCAGCAACTACCTCCCCCAGACTTAAACAACCCTGTCCCCAGTGTTATCTAGCCCACAGGCGGTAAAAGAAATTATAACAACCAACTGAATGCGTGAAAATCAGAGAAGTTACCTGAGTGGAATACGGGTGTCGACCGACACACATCACTGGTATCGAGTGATACCAGGCTTAGGTCGACACAGAGACTCTTTGACAGCGACATTGATGCATGTTGTGAGAAATCAGACTTCAGTCAACTCACGACTTGGGCCAGCAGTTGGTCATAGTACAAGTCTTAGTGTCAAGTTGGGCACAAGTAAGTTTATAGGGTTTCTTTGTTATAAATACAAGTGTTTAACAATAGGAATACCTAATCCAGACTCCAGGGATTCTGAGCGCCTTAGAGGCGGCTCGTAGAACTAGAGAGAGAATAGGGGTTTTCTCTGGGAATCTAGTTATGTTCTTTGTTCTTTCTGTTTGTTGGGTGATAGAGAGATCCTATATTGTGAACGACATCGGAGGTGTTTTCCGATTGTTCTTTATAGTGGATGTTGTGGATCCATGATCCACCCCAGACGTAGCAGTTAGAGGCCATGAACTGGGTGAACAATTCTTGTGTTCGTTAATTTGTGTGTCGAAGATAGATTGGGACAAAGAGGATTAAAGTTTATATCCTAACACATGTGGTGTTATGTTTGTCCCAGTGGGTTGTCTCCACGCTCACCACACCAATTTTTTTTATTTATTGGTGTAGTGTCGACTGACACCACTCTGGTGTCGCCCGACACTGATCCTCTTCGCACCTTATTCACATAAAACACAAAAAACCAAAAACAAAAATCAAAAGAAGTAAAAGAACTTATGTACAGACTCACCAGTGGGTTGCCTCCCACCAAGCGCTTATTTTACGTCACTACCTTGACTTTGGCTCAGGTGATTAGTCAGGAGAAAATTGAGAACTTACTCCCAGGCAAGTTCTACAACTAGACACTTCGAGCTTCAGAGTTCTGCTCAACATGCTCTCCATAACCTCCTTTCCTTTCTCTTTCAGCTCCGAAGTAAGAATAACTCTAGCCTTAGAGAATGGTTTTGAGGTTCTTTTGCACTTCACCTTATACTCAATCGAATCTCCATCACACTTATGAGGGATTAAAGTCATATAGGCACCACCCTTGACTTTTCTGTTCTTCACCTTCTTCTTTGCCTTAGCCGTTTTGATGTCTTTCTTGGTGATGATAGAAGGACCATCTAAAATGTCTATGAAATTTGGCTCATCATAAGGCTCTGAGTAGGAGATCTCCTTGTCAATGTATGAGAACGAGATCCTCTTATTGGGCATGTCTATAACTGCACCAACTGTAGCCAGGAACGGTCTTCCCAGAATCAAAGGCGTACTAGATCTTGCACTCATCTCCACAACATGAAAATCAGCATGAACCAGGTAATCTCGTACTTTAACAAGAAAATCTGGGATTGTACTGTATGGAACTGAGGTGGAAGAGTTCGCGAATGCGAGTCATCTTAGCAGATCTAATATCACCGATTCTCAACCTCTCTGCAATTGCATTTGACATGACATTGATGCTAGACCCTGAATCAACGAAAGATTCTTTGAATTCAACTCCAGAGATAGAGCATGGAACTAAAAATTTTCCTGGGTCTTCCCTCTTAATCAACTGCTTCATCGGTGGTGGTGTGCTTCTTGCCTTGATTAAGAGTGCCTCGATCTCTTCTAGAGTTTCTCTGCAATCTCGGAAATGACAAAGCAAAGAGCGGTATTCCAATGCTTCTTCCAAATACATCGTATGGGGAATCCTCCTTACAATCGTCTCAAAACCGAGCAACTTCTCTGCAATGATGGGATTTCTGAGATGTCTAGGTGGTAAATGATATGGCACCTTAGGCTTGTAAACACGTTCCTCGACAACCTTCTGTTTTTTCACGATTTCTAGCTCAGTCTGCGAGGGGTGTTGACCGATACCAGATTGGTGTCGATCGATACAAGGTTCATGTGTCGTTTCTTCATGTCGGTTTCGATCGACACCAACAGTGGTGTCGGTCGACACAGACGTATCTGGCTCAAAATTACCTTCAACCTCTTCTATCTCCACGAATTTTTCTGCATCCAAACCCTTTTCTACCACTGTAGTGACCTCTTTAGCACTCCTTAAGGTGATTGCATTGACGTATTCATTTTGTGAACGAACCATCTTTCCCTTGATAGCTGCTGCAGTCTGAGGTACTTGAGTTTCCAGCATCTTCTGATGAGTACTGAGAGCCTCCATTTTTCCATTCAGGTTTGTATACATGGCATTCATCTTCCCATTAAAATCCACTGTCATCTTCTGCTGCCCCTCAAGAATCTGTTCTAGCATAGATTCAACTTTGCTTTCAAGAGTTTTGGGTGGTGGAGATTGGTAGGACGAATTCCCATAGGTTCTAAAACTAGTTGGGTTGACGTCAGATTTGTACCCTCCTTGCTGAGCATTGTTGGTGAAGTTTCGGTGGTTGTTTTAAAGGTATTGATTTCTCTGACCTTGAAAACCAGAACCACCAATGTTCTCAACCTTATCAGCAAAATGAACAGCCTTCATCGTCTTTCTCATTAAGAGATTGTGCACTTAATCCAACTTAGCTTGAACCTCACCAATCTGCGATCCATCCATGCTCCCAGTCTGCTTCCTTCGCTCGAAGTCTGCATTCTTGGTACTATTGCTAGATGCCAAGTTCTCAATAAGCACATAAGCATCGTCAGGATACCTGGTGTTGAAATTCTCATTACTCGCAACATCTAAGGCCATATGATACCTCCAATCAATCCCTCTGAACAAGATACCCAGCAGCTGAACCTAAGTGAACATGTGATGTGGACAATCCCTCTGATATGACCTGAATCTAATCCAAGCAGCCTTAAACGCTTCAGTCGCTCCCTGAGAAAACTGGGAGATCTTATTCCTAAGCTCCTCGGATCTTGCATCATCATAGAAGTTGTTCAAGAAGGCATTCTGAGTCTCCTCCCATGTAGTCAGTGATAGTGGCTGCAACTGCTTAAGCCAATAAGCTGCATCTCCACCAAGAGAGTATGGGAAGAGTTTATAGAAGTGGAAATCATTGGACACTCCATTGTATTTGATGCTAGTGACGAAATCCTCAAACTTCTCAATGTGATCCATGGGGTGTTCATGAGAAAGACCATGAAAAGGGTGCTGACCCACAAGAGTGAAGTATGCAGGTTTCAGCTCAAAGTCATTCCTCTGAAAAGCAGGAAGGCGAATTGCTGATCGATTGACATAGAACTGATCAGGCCTGTTGTACTTACAAATCGTTCTACCACGATCAACCACATCATTCCCAACATTCACAGCAACTGCATGGACAATGATGTTTCCATCCCCATCAAGTCGTTGCCCTCTCTCATTGCATAATTGACCCTCTTGGTCTCTCAAAACTCCAGCATCATCACGAATCAATACCACTGGATTGTTCATCTCTCCTGGCCCCTTTGATTTCATGTTTGCACGTTCCAAGTTTGCTAGCTCCTTGTTGGAAAGATTGACTAGCTGAGTGCTCTTGTTCCTCCTGGTTTCCAGAGTGGGCATACACCTGAAAGACACTAGACAAGACACGTAAGTAACAAAAAAAAAAATGATGACTATCGACCGACACTGGTGGTGTCGATCGATACCAACAAAAAACGATGAGTGTCGACCGACACTGACTAGTATCGATTGATACACGGGCTTAGTCAAAATTCTAGACTAAAATCTAATGGCGAATTAAGAATCCCCGGCAACGGCGCCAAATTTGATAAGCTCAAATGTAATACCCTAAAGTACTAACAGCTTTGTCGATTGTAATACTTAGGGGTCGAATCCACAGAGACTCAAAAATCACACAATAGATTTTAAGGGTTGAATAAAGCTAAGTGATCAATGTAATTGAAAGCAATAACATAGATTAAACTTGTTGTAAATTCGATGGAGGAAAGATAGGTTCAGGGTATTTCTCAGGAAATCAATGAATGCAGACAAAATAACTAGTCAGGGTTCAGGTTATGCACGGTTCTTGAACTCAAATTACTAAGCTATAATTATCCAACTGTCGTTGCGAGAATGATCTAAGTCTAAATCCCAGAATCCCAAATCTCTTTGCAAATCCTAAAGATCTAAACCAGCTTTAAAGTTCAGGTTTGATATGTTCACAAAACAATTAAACCAAATCTCTTTGCGGATAGCTATTTTGCTCACCCTAAGTTCTTTCAGATGATCAATTGCATTGTCGTGCCTAATCGATTAACCTAAGTTCCAGATTCGTCAACCTAGAATTAGCTTTGAGAACAACCTATGGTGAATAACTAATTCAGATTATGAACCTAATCAACCAATTAACCTAACATTCACGAAAATTGGCATAACCTTTGATTGCACCGTTGGAATGGCCTCAAACAACTTCCAAATGAAAGCTAATCCATTGATATGTCTTATATCCAAATTTAAGCTCAATCTATCGGTGGAAAGCTCTTCAACGAATGCCAAACTTCTGACGTCTCTACATGACTCTGCATCTCCATATGCTCATTTTCACCCAAAACGGCTCCTTTTCTCCCAAAGTCACCTAAAACCTGAAAAGACTCGAAAAGACTCCAAAATACTAAAAATACTCTATAAATAAGACCTATATCATGGCTAAAAATGGGTAAAAACCGTTGATATATCAGTCACTAAGTTCGACGTTTGTTACCACGTTCAAGCGGGAGAAGTATCATCAAGGGGAAGTGAGACTCCCTCCTTAATGATTTCGTTGGCGTGGTATGGTTTGAGTCGTTGGCCGTTCGCAACATATTTTTCCCCATTCTTGTTCATAAGAACAACAGCTCCATAAGATCTCACTTCCTTGACCACAAAGGGACCGGACCATCTAAAGCGTAACTTCCCGGGAAACAACTTGAGACGCAAGTTAAAGAGCAAGACTTGGTATACTTCCTTGAAGTCCTTGCGCACAATCTTCTTGTCGTGGAAAGCTTTAGTCCATTCCTTGTAGATCTTGGAGCTCTCATATGCTTCGAGCCTAATCTCATCAAGTTCTTGAAGTTGGATCAAACGCCCCTCTTGTGCCGTCTTGAGATCAAAGTTTAGTAGCTTCACGGCCCACATGGCCTTATACTCAAGCTCGAGCGGTAAGTGGCATGACTTCTGGTAGAGAAGATTGAACGGTGTAGTCCCAAGAGGTGTTTTGAATGCCGTCCGGTAAGCCCACAAGGCATCGTCTAACTTCTTAGCCCAATCTTTTCTCGAACTTCCCACGGTCTTCTCCAATATGGCCTTGATTTGTCGGTTTGAACCCTCTACTTGGCCGCTTGTTTGAGGGTGATATGGTGTGGCCACCTTATGCCTAACCTTGTGCTTCTTCAGCAGACTCTCGAAGACTTTGTTGATGAAGTGGCTATCCCAATCGCTAATCACAACTCTTGGAACCCCAAACCTCGGAAAAATGATGGTCTTGAAGAGCTTGAGAACTACCTTAGCATCATTGGTTGGACTAGCGATTGCTTCAACCCATTTAGACACGTAGTCCACCACTACCAAGATGTATTGGTTCCCATATGAAGAAGGGAATGGTCCCATAAAGTCAATACCCCATACGTCAAAGATTTTGACCTCAAGGATGGGATTTTGGGGCATCTCGTCCATCTTAGCAATGTTACCCTTCCTTTGGCATGCATCACAAGCAATGACAAAAGCGTGAGCGTCTTTGAACAAGCTAGGCCACCAAAACCGGATTGAAGAACCTTTGTCGCTGTCTTGAATGAAGCAAAATGACCTCCATAGGTCAAACCATGGCAATGGAACAAGATCCCGGTCGTTTCTTCCTCCGCCACGCACCTACGATATAAACCATCTGAACACAACTTGTACAAGAACAGTTCATCCCAATAGTACCTCGTGATGTCATGAAAGAACTTCTTCTTCTTGTAGCCCTCCAAGTTAGGCGGCTTTCTTCCACAAGCTAGGTAGTTTACCAAATCCGTGAACCATGGTAGCTTTCCATCCGTCAATCCCTTGGCGTCCTCAAAACTTCTCACGGCTTCAATCCCTTGTCTCAAAACGCTCACTAACATCAATTGCTCCTCGGGGAGCGAGTCGTCGATTGGCACAATATCTTCAATGTGTATCCTAGACAAGTGATCCGCAACTATATTCTCAATACCTTTCTTATCGACAATCTCCATATCAAAGTCTTGAAGTTACAAGATCCATCGCAATAGCCTTGGCTTGGTATCATTTTTAGCATAGATATGCCTTAAAGCGGCATGATCCGTGTAAACGATTATCTTGGAGCCAACCACATATGACATAAACTACTCGATAGCAAACATAACCGCAAGTAGCTCATTCTCCGTGGTAGCATACCTTCCTTGTGCATCGTTAAGCGTCCTACTTGCGTAGTAGATCCCGTGAATCTTCTTGTCCTTCTTCTGCCCAAGAACCGCTTGATATCCTCTCATTTTAGCCTTCATAACATACATTTCACTTTGCATTTTGAGTCGCATTTGAGCATACCTAAGTCTTTCATGCATGTTTTGGTCTTGTTTAGAGAATATGACGTTTTGCACTAGGTCTTAGAGTGTCTTGCATGTTATCGAATCTATTCTAGGTACTTTGGAGCGGTTCGGAGATGTTCAGGAAGTCCCGAAGCTCAACCGCAACCAACCAGCACCCGTGCAATGCGTTTTAGCCGGTCCGGGAAAAGGTCGACCGACCCCAATCAGCAAGGTCCATTTTGGCCGGTCCTGGGACTGATCCCCCGAGATTTGGACCGGCCCGAAGAAGAAAATCCGCCCGTCCCGAAGAAGCGCGGTCCTTGGCTAAAAACTTCCCCCGTGAAATTTCTGACCGACCCCGATCAGCAAGGTCCGTTTTGGCCGGTCCTGGGACAGGGATCCCCCGAGATTTGGACCAGCCCAAAGACGAAAATCCGTCCATCCCGAAGAAGCGCGGTCCTCGGCTAAAAACTTCCCCCGGGAAAAATCCGACCAACCCCGATCAGCATGGTCCGTTTTGGCCGGTTCTGGGACAGGGATCCCCCGAGATTTGAACCGGCCCGAAGAAGAAAAGCCGACCGTCCCGAAGGAGCGCAGTCCTCGGCTAAATTTCCCTCGGAGGAAATCCGACCGACCCCAATCAGCTCGGTTAGCTTTGGGCGGTTAGGATTTCTCACCCAAAAAGATCCAACTAAACCGGATCGGAACCCGGTTTGTTCCGGGTCGACCCGGTCGAGCACTATTCAATATTAAAACAACTTTACCTAATTTTAGCCACTTATGCTTTTTCTTATGCTCAAAACCCTTACCTTTGAGAGAGTTTGAGATTTGTAAGAAGGATCCTTTTGATTATTGCAATTTAGTATTTATTTCCATAAATCTCTCCCATCTATCTTCTTTCTATCTTGATTAATCAAACATCTATCCATGGAATCATCCTCTATCACCATCGATTTTGAGGTGTTCAAGATGGATCTTGAGTAGTCTTTTAGGGTTTAGAGATGGGGTAGATTAGGATGTTCCAAGGCTTGATTCTTGATGTTTAGGGATAAATCTCCTTATATCCTTTCTTGTTTGATGTTCTTAAGGCTAAATCTAGCTTGAAAAAGTAGGTTTAGATCATAAGGCATTTCATGCACACCAAGTGTTTGATGAAATGTCTTGATGAATTAAACAAGAGATTTACATTCCTAGCCTATGACAATAGTTGTCTAGGATGTATTTTTGGTTGATCTTGTTGATTTAAACTTAATGCTTGCTAATCAATGATCCACAAATGATGATTTGCTAATGGGTTAGGTGATTAGCATAATGATTAATTGCTTGAAAGAGAATTTGTCAAGTTTAGGATCTCATTCCTAGGGATTAGCTTGTTTGAGTAAATGAACATCATGAATTGAACTTGGGACTCCTTATATCGATAACCCTATCTCTAGATTCGCTTTTGCTTATTGATTTACAATCTTGCTTAGTGCTTTTGCTTAATTTTAAATTGGATACTTAACAACAAACCACTTGTTTAGCTTAAATTACTTATGAACCTTGCATTCTTAGTGATTAGGATAAATCCTTTTATGGATTGATAACCTTCATACTACACGTATTGGAGTTATTGATACCTCCTAGAGACTAAAAAGTCTTGTATAAATTTGGCGCCGTTTCCATATTGGGATTCGTTTTAACATTAATATTTAGGTTCTTAGTGAGCTTAAGTGTTATTTTCTACAAAGTTACTAATGTCATTTGCTTCCTATTGCTTTTGCTCTCTATAGGTGTATGCGTACTCGTTCCCGGGGCAACACTAATCTTGTCGAGCCTAGAGACGACATTGATCAACTTGAGAGAGGTTCTAGAGCAAGAAGAAGTAGAGTGCGGTTTCAAGAGGAAGTGATTGTCGAAATGGAAGACTTGAGAGACGTTCCACTCGGGAACATCAACGAGCCTATTCCCCACCAAAGGAACGGTGGGAATGGGGATGGTCACGACAACAATCAAGGAGGTGATGGCAATGGAAACCATCACCGTCCCATCCACCCACCAAGAGCTAGAAACGTTGTTGGAGAAGGCGATGCCGCTAATGTTCACCAAAACCGCCAAGGCATTCAAGCTCCACCGGTGGAGAAGAACAACTTCAAAGTGAAGCCGGGGGTTATCAACATGGTTCAAGCCAACAAATTTCATGGCTTGTCCATGGAGGATCCCTTGGACCACATTGACAAATTTGACCGGATATGTGGTCTCACAAAGATCAATGGGGTCTCCGAAGATGGGTTCAAGCTTCGTCTCTTCCCGTTCTCTTTGGGTGACAAGGCTCACCAATGGGAAAAGACCTTACCCCAAGGATCTATCACTTTGTGGGATGATTGCAAACGCGCGTTTCTCGCCAAATTCTTCTCACCGGCTAGAACCGCCAAGCTTCGCAACGAGATCTCAAGTTTCAAACAACGGTCCAATGAGTCTTTCAATGAGGCTTGGGAGAGATTTCGAAGCTACACGTCTCAATGCCCACATCGTGGTTTTAGCAACGCCTCTCTCCTAAGCACCCTCTACAGCGGTGCTTTGCATAAGATCCGAATGCTACTTGACACGGCATCTAACGGGAACTTTTTGGCTAAGGACGATGAGGATGCAATGGAGCTTGTCGAGAATTTGGCCCAAAGTGACGGTATCTATGGCGACGACTATGACCGCGCCACAAGGACCACTAGTGACTTTGATGAGAATAAGCGGGCCAAAGATATGAAAGCTCTAAATGACAAGTTGGACAAGCAAGCCAATTTGATTGATAAACTACTAGTGTCTTCTCAAAAGACGGTCAACTTTGTGGATGCCTATGATGAGAACCAAGGTTGTTATCAAGAGGAGAACGTAGACATGAACATTCAAGAGGAGGTGAACTACGTGGGGAATCAAGGAAACTACCAAAATCAGGGGAACTACCAAAGACAAAGGTTCCACCAAAACTATAGGAACCACCCCAACTTCTCTTACAGGAACACAAATGTGGAGAACCCACAAGATCAAGTCTACCCTCCGCAACCTACTCAACCTCAAGGAGCCCCACAAAAGCAATTCCAACCTCAAGGCCAAGCTTCTAATACTAATCAACAAGGCTTTGTCCCAAGGAACCAATTCCAAGGGAACCAAGGTGGATTTCAACCCAAAGCTCCACACGGTTTTCAAGGCCAATAACAACGGTTTGTGCCTCAAGGTCAAGCAACTACGTCTAAACCGCAAGAGCTTGATTTGAGCTCCATGTTCCAAGAATTACTCAAGCGACAAGCGGAGATCCATACGAAGGTGATTTGCTCTTACAATGACCTCAACACAAAGATTGAGGCTTTGAACTCCAAGGTAAAACACATGGAGAACAAAGGTGTTGCTTCTTCTTCACGACCACAAGGTCAACTACCGGGCAAATCCGAAGCTAATCCTAAGGAGTATTGCAACGCCATAACCTTGCGAAGTGGCACGGTCTTGTCTACAAGAGAAGCTCCTTCTCCTCTCAATGCGGACATTGAGAAGCAAAGTGGGGGGGGGGGTGGAACTTCAAGAAGATGACGATTTGGTTGAAGATGAGGTAGTGAGAGAGCAAGATAAGGTTGAAGAATTTGAGAAGATCAAGCCTAGGATTGTTGTTGCTCAAGAGAAACTGAAGAAGAATGTGTTCGTCCCTAAGCCATACGTTCCTAAACTACCTTTTCCCGGGCGGTTCAAGAAGCAACTTATGGACAAGTATAAGGCCATCATTGATAGGCAAATGGAGAAAGTGGAACTCACAATGCCTTTGGTTGATGCTTTCCTACTTGTCCCCCAATACGCCAAATTCTTGAAGGATGCCGTGAATGAGAGAGCTAAGAAATGGAGCCCATGGTCATTCTAACTCATGAGTGTAGTGCCATCATACAAAAGAAGATGGTACCAAATAAGCTAGGAGATCCGGGATCATTCACGCTACCTTGTGCACTTGGTCCTCTAGCTTTCAACCATTGTTTGTGTGATCTTGGAGCGAGTGTTAGCCTTATGCCATTTTCGGTAGCCAAGAGACCAGGCTTCACACGCTACAAGGCACGCAACATTTCCACAATATTGGCGGATATGAGCGTGAGAGTCCCCATTGGTTTGCTTGAGGATCTTCCTATCGTGATGAAGGATTTCATTGTCCCCACGGATTTTGTGGTACTTGAAATGGATAATCGAAAGATCCTATTATCTTTGGTAGACCATTCCTAGCAACCTCGGGGGCAATAATCGATGTGAGGAAAGGCAAGATAGACCTTCACTTGGGTAAAGGAGAAGTCCTCGAGTTCGATATCAACAAAGTGATGAAGAAACCCACCATAGATGGCCAATGCTTCTACATAGAGACCATGGATGAACTAGCCGGCGAGTTGCTTGAGGAAATGATAGTAGAAGACGGTTTGGAAGTAGTTTTGACTAAGGAGTGTGGTGATGATGGGTTCTTGAGTAAAGAGAGTCAAGGGTATGAGCTACTGATGGACTTGCACAAACCGGTTGACAAGGATACGCCGTTTGTTGAGTTGAGTGTTCGTGGTACCGAGGTTAAAGACGGGGTAAAGGTTGGCACGGTTCAAACATGGTTTGTTCTAGCCGTTGAAGAGATTAGCAAAGGTAAGCCTAATCTTGAGGAGGACGATTGGAGCGAACTCAAAGCCCCAAAGGTGGACATAAATAAACTTCCCGCGGGACTAAGGTATGCGCTCTTAGGTCCAAACGAGTCATACCCGGTTATTGTGAACGAAAGTCTAGATGAAAACGAACTATCCTCCCTTCTTGTAGAGCTTAGGAAATATAGGAAAGCAATTGGCTATTCTTTGGATGATATCAAGGGTATTTCCCCTAGTTTTTGCACTCATAGAATCCATTTAGAGGATGAATCAAGGACCTCTATTGAACATTAAAGAAGGTTGAACCCTAATTTGAAAGATGTTGTAAAGAGAGAGATTCTTAAGCTCTTGGACGTGGGCATTATCTACCCAATATCGGATAGTACTTGGGTCTCACCGGTTCATTGTGTGGCTAAGAAAGGGGGGATAACAGTTGTTAAAAATGAAAAGGATGAAATGATACCAACTAGGATGATAACCGGGCATAGAATGTGCATTGACTATAGGAAGTTGAATTCATCCACTCGTAAGGATCATTTTCCGTTACCTTTCATAGATGAAATGCTTGAACGTCTAGCTAATCATCCATTTTATTGCTTTCTAGACGGTTATTCGGGTTTCTTTCAAATACCCATACACCCGAATGACCAAGAGAAAATGACTTTCACGTGCCCATATGGCACCTTCGCATATCGGAGGATGCCATTTGGGTTGTGTAATGCGCCCGCAACATTCCAAGAGAGAGGGTTGGTACAACTCCATGAGCTAGAGGAAACGAGGCTTGAAGCATATGAAAGATCGAGAATCTACAAAGAGAAGGCCAAGGCATTTCACGATAAGAGGATAGTGCTTAAGGATTTCAAGGTAGGGGATCTCGTTTTGCTATTCAACTCCCGGTTGAAACTCTTTCCCGGGAAGCTCAAATCGAGATGGTCGGGTCCCTTTAAGGTGAAGGAAATGAGACCTTATGGAGCGGTATTTCTTGTGAACAAAGAAGGTCAAGATTTCATCGCTAATGGTCAAAGGCTCAAACTCTACCGTGCGGATCAAATCATCGAGGAAGGAGGTTCAATCGCTCTCGATGATGCCCCTCTAGCTTGAGGACGGTATCAAACGTCGAACTTAATGACGTTAAACAAATTGCTCTTGGGAGACACCCCAAGCTTATCCTTGTATATATTTCTCTTCATATGTCTTTCAATCTTTGTTAGTTCGCTTTGATCTTTTTGCTAAGTGTTTATAGGTTTTTGGGAATTTTGGGAAAATCTAGACATTGCTCCATCGGCAAGGTCCAATTAGGTCGGTTCTAGGTCAGGGATTCCCCGAGATTCGGACCGCACGGATCCGACCTTCCCGATGAAGGACGATTAAAAACTCCCTCGGATCCCCCGAGAAGCTAACCGCACGAACCCGACCGAGCTCATGGGGGGCGGTTAAAAAATTTTGAATTTCAAAAATTTGAGACCTTTGACCAGTCAAAGTAGATCTATTATCTAGAGGTCTGCCCGGTGTCTCGACCCATTTCACAAAAATCCGACCCCCCCCCTCTCTCTCTCTCTCTCCCCTAAAGGCTAAGACAAATCCTTTTCTTCTCTCATTTTCATTTGCTCATATCTCTCTCATTTCTCAATCAAAAATCGAGATTCAAGTTGCTCTAGGCTCATTTTTCACTCTAATTTATTCATTCAACATTGTTTTGACAACCTAAGCACAATATCCCAAGGTATTTTCATAAAAGATTCATCATCTCCATAGTTAGCAAAAACTCAAACTTTTGATTAGTCATTTGTTTTCTCTTGGAATTAGCTAGCTATGGGATTAGATCCTTGGATTAGGGTTGAAAAGGGGTAGATATCTTGGTTACATGGAGAAGCTTGTGCATTCAATTGAGAAATTTTTGAGATATGAATTTATGGAATTGTTTTCTTCCAAGATGGTTACTTTCTTGAATTTTCTAGAAAAGGGGCATTTAATCTAGATGATTTGATAATTTAAATTGTTTGTGCTAGATTTAATTACTCTTATTTGTGGTACAACTTCTCAAATTGATAATCTCTTCATAATTTTGCTTCTTGATTTTTGTTGACAAATTTTTGTATATTAATATATCTTTGAGAACTTGTAGGAAATGGAAAGAGAGAAGGCAAATGTACAAGGCAAGGAGGCCCTAGTCCGAGCTGGAACAAGTAAAATTGCCTCAAGCTCTAAAACCAAGAAGAGAGCCACGGAAAAAGAGAAAGGAAAGGATGTGGTTTTGGATGCCTCAACCAGGGTAAGGAGAAGAAAAGAAAGGAGAAAGGAAATGATGTGGCTTAGGATGCCTCAACCACGGTTAAGGAGAAGAAAAGAAAGGAGATGGATGAGGATCCACCCGTCATTGAGTATTTCAACAAGTTCATGGAAATGGACTTTAAGCATATGAGGTTCTTGGATCCGGAAGTTCTAGAAAGAATGGGCATTCTTGAAGATGTAGCCTAAATTTTCGAGAACATTGGGTTTGGGAAGTTCGTCTTCATTAAATAACTAGCTCACCGAATCTACACATGCCAATTCCTCTCATCCCTTAGAGTGACGTTCTACAATGGAAGATCCTCCAAGGCAAATGCTCAAACCGGGTTTGGAGTCCTTTACTTCACCATTGGCCAAACCGACTACCGGGTCACTTTCCTAGAGCTATGCGAAATCCTTGGTTTGGAAAAGGAGGGTATTCATTGCGGTGTCTACTTCCATTATCCGAAGAACGAGCTAAGGAAATTTTGGGAAATAATTGGCCGTGGGGAGTATGTTGCCGGGAACATAAAGTCCAATTTCATTCCTCATCCGGCAATCCGTTATGCACACAAGGTGCTCGCTCACATGTTCTTCGCCAAGATCGAATTTGGGATGGTTGGACTTGACGAATTGGAGTTATTGGGCGTCGGGTTAAAACCTTTTCTCAAGACTTACAGAGATGGAAGTGAATTCAAGGGATGTGAGAGAATGCCTTCGTTAGCTACTCTCTTGGTGAGAAATCTCTTTTCCCTCAAGGAGTGGGCGTTTAAGACAAGAAATAACAAAGCCAAGATAGAGATTGGATGGCTAGTTACACCGATCCTAAGAGCCAAATGCAGGAAGGTGTCAATTGAGAACCTAGAATGGGACTTGTTGGATGAAGCTTACCTAACTAGGACCTTGTCTTTAAAAGGGAGAGTCGGGGATAAGCTTGCACACAATGTCAAGCTTTCTCAAATCGATGCGCGCCAGGTGCTATTACCTAACCATCCTCTCACCAACATTCATGAGAGTAGGAATATCTCTTTCTACATCCCGCGGGATCTTTTGTACAACCCTGCCACCGATCCGCCTATCGATGTGACAAGTAGGGCGAAGGTGAAGAAAGGTGCGATAAGAAAAGAGACTCTGATGTTACCAATAGGGTCAAGTGAGGAGGACGATGAAGAGACCGAGCCCTCTTCTCCCGCGCCCGTCTATGGTGGAAAGAGATATTATTCCAACCCCTTTGATGGGACTATGCCCAACACCGCGACCCGCCACGCCAATAACGAAACACGGCTCCTCCAAAGATGGTGCAAGTGGCAAGATGCCACCATCCACAAGTTGGTAAAGATGGTGAGGAGCTTGAAGAAGGTGGTTAAGAAGCTAAAAGGGAAGGATGGAGAAGCAAGCACATCGCGTGGTCAAGGGATTGATCAAGGAGTTTCAATGGTTCATTACGGGACACAAGCTCAACGTATTCACGAAGACAACACGGACGAGGAGGTAAACATCCTGACCCCATCTCCCGGTTCTAGCAACGCTTCGTACTCCATGGGGTCCTCTTCCCCATCTCAAGGTATCTAGGTAACACTCCGTGACACTTGTACATAGTTTTATTACCTTGAGTCGTGCATCGTATAGTTTATTTTATCTTTTATTTTTATGTCTCTTTCTTTAATTTATTTCACACCAGAACGATGTGATTTAAGTTTGGGGGAGGGACCGGTATCTAATAGCGTTTGCTTTCTCTTATCTTCTCTTTTGCACTTGAGTCTCATGCATATCATGCATTTTCAATAAATTTGAAAATTTTTAGAATATTTAGGATTGCATTTTCACTTGTAGGTGGTGTCGAGTTTGCATTTTAGCTTGCATTTGCATAAGCATGGAGTAATGACAACCTTGAAAGTAGTTTAATTAGCAATTGATTCAACGCCCAAGTTATTAGTTGTTCGATGCATTGAAGTTGAATCCGAAATCAAGGACGAACCATTTGTTAGAGCGCATGCATCATTGCCTTTCTTTGATTGAAGCAAGCTTGAATTGAATCTAGCCTCATCTAAGTAATAACCATAATTTGACATGTAATTATTGTTCTTATGCAAACTTAAATGAACTCGTAGATCACATATACATATTTGGACATTCTTATCCCTTTCACCACTCTTGCTTGTCCAAATAGCCAAATACCATCTTTGGATTGGTTTCCCTACCATGCCAATTACCTCCTTTCTAGCCCCTAATCTTTCGTGTGTGTCTTGTGAGGCCTTATTTGGAGTGAAGTTGACAAAAAGTGTTAGGTTTAGGGCGACAAGGAAGAACTCTTGTGTAGACTTAGCTCCATCATCAAGGGGCTAATCTAGGAATAGGCTAGTTAGGATGGCTGTTCTTGATTCAAGTTTGGGGGAAACGGTTTTAGACTTAGTGAACGGGTATGATTGGAATGGATTGTTGAATGGAAAGGATGACAAGGAGAATGGAAAAGGGGATCGAATTTGTAGAATGGGTTCTGCAAAGATCATAAGACTAGCTCTAAGATTAATATGGCCTCAAAAGTTGCAAAGAAAAAGAAGAAGGCCAAAAAGGCCAAAGCATCAAAAGAATGAGAAGAGGCGGGAACCAAAAAGAAGAAAAGAAGAGCTAGATAACAACAAAGAAGCACCAAACCATGAAGAACAAGGAAGAAGAAGTGATCGCCAATTGAGAAGAAGGTGAAGTGAAGAGACAAGAAGGATGTGCGGGTTTAAGAAGGCAAAATGCCTTGGGATAAAAAGGGTAGCTTAGGATTGGGCTATAACGGGTTAGATTGGGCTAAGGTTAGTGACACTCTAGGCATTCAGGGTAGACGAGAGTTTTTCCTTGTATGAATAGGTTGCCTTTTACCTTTAGCATTTTGTTAAAGTTTGCTCGCTCATTGAGATATCCGTGTGGTCATTTACCCTTGCATATTGATGAGATCACCTTTATCTCATAACCGGTCCTTTAGCCAAGCGGTTTCATCTAATTTTGCATAGGCACAATTCACGGATAAGACCATTAATCAATGTTAAGAGGCTAGAGAATAGGATGGTTTGTCTAGATTGAGGTTTGGCTTTGTTGCATGTTGTGAAGGAAATGGCTAACTCCTTTTGAGTAGACAACTTTGGTGCATCCTAGAACTAGTAACTTGGACGTTGAGTGCGATTGTTTCCACTTGCATTACATTGCATCTCTCATTCTTGATCTTATTTGGTTAAGGACAAGCAAATACTTAAGTTTGGGGGAGTTGATATCGTCTCATTTTAGTCTTCATAACATACATTTCACTTTGCATTTTGAGTCGCATTTGAGCATACCTAAGTCTTTCATGCATGTTTTGGTCTGGTTTAGAGAATAGGACGTTTTGCACTAGGTCTTAGAGTGTCTTGCATGTTATGGAGTCTATTCTAGGTACTTTGGAGCGGTTCGGAGATGTTCGGGAAGTCCCGAAGCTCAAGCGCAACCAACCAGCACCCGTGCAATGCGTTTTAGCCTGTACGGGAAAAGGTCGACCGACCCCAATCATCAAGGTCCGTTTTGGCCGGTCCTGGGACAGGGATCCCCCGAGATTTGGACCGGCGCGAAGAAGAAAATCCGCCCGTCCTGAAGAAGCGCGGTCCTCGGCTAAAAACTTCCCCCGAGAAATTTTTGACCGACCCCGATCAGCAAGTTCCGTTTTGGCCGGTCCTGGGACAGGGAGCCCCCGAGATTTGGACCGGCCCGAAGAAGAAAATTCGCCCGTCCCGAAGAAGCGCGGTCCTCGGCTAAAAACTTCCCCCGGGAAAAATCAGACTGACCCCGATCAGCAAGGTCCGTTTTGGCCGGTCCTGGGACAGGGATCCCCCAAGATTTGGACCAGCCCGAAGAAGAAAAGCCGACCATCCCGAAGGAGCGCGGTCCTCGGCTAATTTTCCTTCAGAGGAAATCCGACCGACCCCAATCAGCTCGGTTAGCTTTGGGCGGATAGAATTTCTCACCCAAAAAGATCCAACTAAACCGGTTTGTTGTGGGTCGGAACCCGGTTTGTTGTGGGTCGACCTGGTCGAGCACTATTCGATATAAAAACAACTTTACCTAATTTTAGCCACTTATGCTTTTTCTTATGCTCAAAACCCCTACCTTTGAGAGAGTTTGAGATTTGTAAGAAGGATCCTTTTGATTATTGCAATTTAGTATTTATTTCCATAAATCTCTTCCATCTATCTTCTTTCTATCTTGATTAATCAAACATCTATCCATGGAATCATCCTCTATCACCATCGATTTTGAGGTGTTCTTGATGGATCTTGAGTAGTCTTTTAGGGTTTAGAGATGGGGTAGATTAGGATGTTCCAAGGCTTGATTCATGATGTTTAGGGATAGATCTCCTTATATCCTTTCTTGTTTGATGTTCTTAAGGCTAAATCTAGCTTGAAAAAGTAGGTTTAGATCATAAGGCATTTCATGCACCCCAAGTGTTTGATGAAATGCCTTGATGAATTAAACAAGATATTTACATTCCTAGCCTATGACAGTAGTTGTCTAGGATGTATTTTTGGTTGATCTTGTTGATTTAAACTTAATGCTTGCTAATCAATGATCCAAAAATGATGATTTGCTAATAGGTTAGGTGATTAGCAGAATGATTAATTACTTGAAAGAGAATTAGTCAAGTTTAGGATCTCATGCCTAGGGATTAGCTTGTTTGAGTAAATGAACATCATGAATTGAACTTGGGACTCCTTATATCGATAACCCTATCTCTAAATTCGCTTTTGCTTATTGATTTACAATCTTGCTTAGTGCTTTTGTTTAATTTTAAATTGGATACTTAACAACAAACCACTTGTTTAGCTTAAATTACTTATGAACCTTGCATTCTTAGTGATTAGGATAAATCCCTTTATGGATTGATAACCTTCATACTACACGTATTGGAGTTATTGATACCTCCTAGAAACTAAAAAGTCTTGTATCACCGCTCCTACTACATAGTTGCTAGCATCACACATAATCTCAAAAGGGAGACTCCAATCCGGTGCTTGCACAATGGAAGCACTCACAAGAGCCTTTTTGATCTCCAAAAACGCCTCAAGGCATTCTTCATCGAAGTTAAACTCTACTTCCTTGCAAAAAAGCCTTGTGAGTGGCCTTGTTATCTTTGAAAGTCTTTGATGAACCTCCTATAGAACCCGGCATGACCCAAGTAACTTCGGATATGTTTAACCGACCTTGGCGGTCCCAAGCCCACCATAACCTCGATCTTGGCCTTGTCAACTTCGATTCCCTTCTCCGAAATCGTGAGCCCGAGGACGATACCCTCATGAACCATGAAGTGGCATTTCTTCCAATTCAAAACGAGATTCGCTTCCTCGCACCTAGTGAGTACCTTGAAAAGATTGGAAAGACAAACACCATACGAAGAGCCATATACGGAAAAATCGTCCATAAAGACCTCAACCATTTCTTCGATCAAATCCAAAAATATAGACATCATACACCGTTGAAAGGTTGTCGGTGCATTACATAACCCGAACGACATTCTTCGATAGGCGAATGTACCATAGGGGCATGTGAATGTTGTCTTTTCTTGATCATTGGGATGTATCGAGATTTGGAAGAATCCCGAATACTCGTCAAGAAAGCAATAGTATGGGTGGTTTGCAAGCCTTTCAAGCATTTGGTCAATAAATGGGAGTGGGAAGTGATCTTTCCTAGTGGCGGAGTTAAGTTTTCGATAATCAATACACATCCTATGACCGGTTATGGTTCTAGTGGGTATTAATTCATCTTTTTCGTTCTTCACAACCGTCATTTCTCCCTTTTTAGGCACCACATGGACCGGGGACACCCACCTACTATCGGAGATAGGATAGATAATCCC
Organism: Eutrema yunnanense; assembly: GCA_002933935.1. NCBI lineage: Eukaryota > Viridiplantae > Streptophyta > Magnoliopsida > Brassicales > Brassicaceae > Eutrema > Eutrema yunnanense. The sequence continues at coordinate 446,600 of PKML01043648.1, forward strand.
GGCATCTAGAAGCTTTAGAATCTCTTTCTTAACGAATTCTTTCAAATTTGGATTTAACCTCCTTTGATGTTCGATAAAGTCATCGATTTATCTTCTAGATGTATCCTATGTGTGAAAAGAGTAGAGGAAATGCCTTTGATGTCATCTAAGGAATAACCAATGGCTTTCCTATACTTCCTCAATTCTTTCAAAAGGGAGGACAATTCATCTTCTTTCAAGTTTTCATTTACTATGACCGGGTATGACTCGTTTGGACCTAGGAAAGCGTACATTAGCGCAACGGGAAGTGGTTTGTGGTCGATTTTAGGAGCCTTGAGTTCACTCCAATCGTCATCCACACTAGTCTTACCATTGCTAGCTTCTTGCCCGTTCTCATCTTGCTTCACTTCCAAAGTAAGGCTCTCTTGGACCGAGTTCATTGTGGAGCCATCTCCATCCTTCATCCCTTCAAGACCCAAATCTAGGACCGTGACTTCACCAAACATTGGCTTGTGTGAGTCCAAAATCAGCTTGTAACCCTCACAAGCCTCATCCATATACCCATGTTCCCCATGATCCTTGACCAAAGCAACTTGCAAACTATCCTCAAGATTCAATTCTTTCAAGAGCTCGTCTGCTAATTTATCCATCGCTTTGATGTAGAAGACTTCCCATCGATGGTGGGTCTATTCATCGCTTATTTGATGTCAAACTCTAGTAACTCGTCCTTGCCCAAGTGAAGATCAATCTTCCCTTTTCTCAAGTCAATGATCGCAACCGCGGTTGCCAAGAAGGGTCTACCGAAAATCGAGGGTTCCTTGGGTTCCTTATCCATTTCCAAGATCACGAAGTCCGTTGGAACAATGAAGTCTCCAACCGCGATTGGCAAATCTTCAAGTAGCCAAATTGGTACTCTAACGCTTATATCTGCAAGGATTAAGGTAATCCTACAAGCTTTGTACCTCGTGAATCCCAATCTTTTAGCAACGGATAGCGGCATTAGACTCACACTAGCTCCTAGATCGCAAAAGAAATTGTCGAAAACAAGAGGTCCCAAAGCGCACGAGAGTGTGAAACTACCTGGATCTCCAAGTTTCTTGGGTACTACCTTCTTTTGGATTATGGCATTACACTCATGTGTCAATACCACCATGAACTCCATCTCTTTAGCTCTTCCTTTCACGGCATCCTATAGGAATTGGCATATTGAGGCACAAGCAAAAATGAATCAACCAAAGGCATGGTGAGCTCGACCTTTTCCATTTGTCTATCAAACACCGCCTTGTACTTCTCCATCAATTGCTACTTGAAGCGTCCGGGAAATGGTAGCTTAGGCACATAAGGTGGTGGTGGGACAAATAGAGTTTCTCTCTTCTTCGGCTTCTCTTGAGCAACAACCTTGGTCTTGATCTCTTCAACCCGTTTATCCTTGTCTTCGCTTTCCAAAACCATGTCTTCAACTACCACTTCATTTTGAATCTCAAGTTCCACCCCCCCCCCACTTTGGTTCTCAATGTCCTCGTTGAGATTGGAAGGGGATTCGCCAGTGGGTAGGACCGTGCCACTTCGAAGTGTGATGGCGCTTACTTACTCCTTTGCCCTCGATTTGCTTAACCTTGGAGCTCAATGTCTCGAGCTTGGAGTTTAGATCGTTGTAAGAACAATCTACCGTGTATTGATTTCCGCTTGTCCCTTGAGGAGTTGTTAAAACATGGTGTTCAAGTCAAGCTCTTGCGGTTTAGACGTAGTTGCTTGACCTTGGGGAACGAATCCTTGTTTAAACCCGGGCGGTGCATTAAAAGGTGCTTTGGCTTGAAACCCGCCTTGGTTTCCTTGGAAAGTGTTCTTTCGAACATAGCCTTGGTTTTTGGATGCTTGCCCTTGTTGTTGTGGAAAAAAAGGTTTTTGTTTACCACTTTGGCTCCCTTGGTGTTGTTGAGGGTAGACTTGGTCTTGTGGATTCTCCACATTTGGGTTCCGGTAGGAGAAGTTAGGATGGTTCTGGTAATTGTTGTTGAAACCACCCTGTTGATAACTTTGATTACCCACAAAGTTCATCTCCTCTTAGGTGGTGCCCTCTACAACCTCATCTTGATAACCTTGGTTTTCTTCATAGTCCCCAACAAAGTGAACTTCCTTTTGAGATGATGGGAGAAGCTTGTCGATCTTCTCGTTGAGGCTCTTCAATTCCTTGGCCCTCTTTTACTCATCAACGTCGCTAGTGGTTCTCGTTGCGCGGTCATAATCATCCCGATACGTACCATCGCTTTGAGCAAGGTTCTCCACGAGGTCCATCGCGTCAAGAACTCGTTTTTCCAAGACGTTTTCGTTAGAAGCGGTGTCTAAGAGCATCCGTATCTTTGGTAAGGCACCACGGTATAACGGACTCAAAAGGGAGGCATCCGAGAATCCGTGGTGTGAACATTGGGTGGTGTAGCTTCTAAATCTCTCTCAAGCTTCATTAAAGGTCTCATGGTTCCGTTGAGTGAAACTAGAGATATCATTTCTCAACTTTGCTGTTCGTGAAAGTGAGAAGAACTTTGCCAAAAATGCTCTCTTGCACTCATCCCAAGTGGTGATCGAACCTTGAGGAAGACTCTTTTCCCATTGATGAGCTTTATCACCGAGAGAGAAGGGTAAGAGTCTTAACTTGAAGCTATCCTCCGATACACTGCTCATCTTTGTAAGGCCACATATCCGATCAAATTGATCGATGTGGTCAAGAGGATCTTCCATGGCCAAACCGTGGAACTTATTGTTTTGGACCATGTTAATCAAAGCGGCTTTGACCTCGAAGTTGTTAATCTCGACCGGAGGAGCTTGGATACCTTGGCGATTCCGGTGTGAGCTCTAGAAGGGTGGTTTGGAGCCCTCACGTTATGGGCAGGTGGGTGTGGGTTTTGGCCGTTCCCTCCTTGTCCTTGGTGGTTTCCATTACCACCTTGCCGATGATGTGGAAGGTTGTCCACATTGTCATGAATGTCCCCAAGTGGAACATTTTCAAAGTGATCCATGTCGATCTCAACTTGTTGTAGTCTCACACGTGCTTCAACTAGGCCGTGGTTGCCTCGAGAACGCGTATGCATATGATATGCTTGGTTTTTGTCGTTTTCTAACGCATGTTTAGTATTCCTTTCAAATGTTTTATCGAGTCAAAGTTCATTTTTAGTGTCTTTTTTGTCCTTTATTTAGTCATCTCAGGTAAAAAGGCGTATAAGGGAGAAATTGGAGTTACGTGGGCAAAAACGCACGGAACCGTGAAGAGAAGGCCAGAATCGGTCGATGCAACACCACCCGAGGAAACAGAATCGATCGATGCAAGGAGTGCATCGGTCGATGCAAGGAGTGCATCGGTCGATGCAAGGAGTGCATCGGTCGATGCAAGCTTACCCGAAGAACCGAAATCGATCGATGCACTATACTGCATCGATCGATTTATGCCACCCCGAAGGACTGAAATCGATCGATGCAAGCTTGCCCGAAGAACTGAAATCGGTCTATGCATGCCTGCGAGAAAAAAAAAGAAATTTCTGAATTTCATGTTTTGCCCCGGAAACTGCCTGTTTTGACCTAGGGCATATATATACTCTATTTTTAGCCTCTTTGACGGCTACGCTTTATTTTTTATTCAGACTTTTTGTTCTTGATCATTTTAAGCTTTGGAGAAGAATCTCTGCATCTACTGAGAAGAATTCTAAACCCTTTCTCTCTTTTTATATTATGAGTTTTTCATCTCCTTGCTTGTTCTCCGTTACCATGTCAGAGTAGTTCCATAGTTAGGTTTAGGGTTTCGAAGGGATTCATGAATCATTGAGTTAGACACAAATAGGGATTTATCTTTTGTGGTTTTCGCTTATTGTTGTGTTTATTGCTTAGGCTTGAGCTAACCGCTAGGTCTATGAACTAGGGTGCAGCTTGCCCTATGAGCACGAGAGTGGATTAGGGTATAGTTAACCTATGAGCACGAGAGTGGATTAGGTTGCATAGAAAGAACATAAACGAGTGAATCGTCCTTAGCCTGCGAGAGTTGATGCTAAGGCGATTCGTGAACATATTGAACCTGCTCCTTAATGCTGACCTAGAATTTTATGAGCACGAGAGTGGATTAGGTGCTAGGTTTATTAACTATGAGCACAAGAGTGGATTGGTGAATATTTATGTTTGAGTTTGAAACTTGTGTTTAATTATTCCCTGAATAGTTGTCTGATTGGTGATCTCTGGATTCCCAAGAACAAACCCTTGACCTAGCGCTTTCTCTTTATTGAATTTACATCTTTTAAATTGCGTTCGTTACTATTTCTAAAACCAAATATAATATTGTCTTGTGAGAATTGTAGTGTAACCGTGGTCTCTGTGGATTCGATCCTAAAGTACTGCATTGACAACCATTATGATTGTGGTAGTGTGAGCTTTAGTTTTAATTGACTGAGTGGTAAAACACCTAAATCAGCATACACCTATAAGATTGAGAGATAGCAATGGAAAGTGAAAGACATTAGTAATCAAAGAGAAAATGAAACTTAATCTAAAAAAGAACATAAATCTCAATGTTGAAATCAACACCCAATTGGCAACAGCGCCAAATTGATGAATGACTTTTGCAAGTCTCGAGATCAATTACTCGATATACTATTGCTAGTATAAGAGGTTCAATCCAATGGGCAAGATTCCAAAGCAACAAGAATGCAAGGCACTTCTTGAGTTAAGCAAAATAAGCAAGAATTGTTATTTAACTAGTGAACTAAGTAACTTAAAATAAGAACAAGAAATAGCAAACTGAAGAAGTTGTAATGCAAGAAATATAAACGAATTCAGGGATGGAATAATCGAATTAAGATGTTCCAAGGCTAATTCATGATGCTCAATGAACAAACAAAGCTATCCCTATGCAATGTTCATTGAGTGTGACTAATCCTCTCTCAAGGCATTGATCACCATGCTAATTACTAATCCAAGATCAAACTCTCATTTGTGAATTATCAATAAGCAAACATTAGGAGTAAACAATCAAGATCAATAACATAAACACCCTAGACAACTACTATCATAGGCTAGGAATGAATATGTCTTGAATAGTTCATCATGAGATTTCATCAAACACCTTGTGGGTATGAAATAACCCTTGATCTAGATTGGCTCTATCAAGCCCAATCTAGCTTTAAGATCATTAATCAAAAAGGGAAACAAGATAACCTAATCCTAAGCATCATAAAACTAACTCATCCTCAAACAATAAGAACTACTCACTAATCACCATGGTTTCAACAAGTCTCATAAAATAAGAGTTAAAACACATGATCAAAGGATTGGGTGATTAGAAAATAGAAGATAGGAAGAATGAATCAAAGGAAACAATACTCAAATTTGCATAAATAAAAAGGATTAATCTCTTACAATCACTCTAGATCACACTTAGCTAAGGTTTTTGCTTAAGAAAAGACTTAACCCATGAAAACTAGGTTTACAGGCTTAAATAGTGAACAGTGGCGAACCGGGTCGAACCGAGATAAACCGGGTACATACCCGGTATAGTTGGGTAAAAGTGTAATAGGGGTCAACACCGATGTCACTCATCGATGCAACATCTCGGTATTGGACCTGGGTTTGTGCACCGATGAAGCACACCGATTTGTGACCTCAGTGCTGAACTTAAAGTTGCTTGGTGTTCGTGTGAGATACACTGATGTCATACGTCGGTATTGCACATCGGTGTTAAGGCTGATTTCCCTCGGATTTCCCCCGGGAGTTGCACCGACTTGTTGCACCGACTTGTGACCTCGGTGTCGAGGTGAAGCAGGCTTGGAGGAGTGGTACTGATGAATCACACCGATTTGTGACGTCGGTGTAATCCCCTGAAGCTCCAACACCGATGTCGCTCCTCGGTGCTAGACATTGGTGTTAAGGTCGATTTCCCCCGGTTTTCCACACCGATGAGTCACGCCGATATGTGACATCGGTGTAGTCCCCTGAGGCTTCAACACCGATTGGTGGTCACACCGATATGTGACATCGGTATCCTGGCTTGCCGAGACTCCTCATAACTTTGGCTTCGTCTCCTTGTTTCCAATTTGATCGGCCTCACGTCTTGAGTCTCGAGTCTTCTCCAAAGTACCTAAAACACGTCCCAAAACATGCGCAACTACCTAGGACCTAAGACAACATCCTAAACTCTAAAAGGGACCTAAATGCTAAAGAAAGCTAAAATGCATGCTAGAACATGTAAATTGTGAGTATATCAGCATTTCGGAGCAAAAGTACATTTTGGAGAAATGGACCGACAAGAAGTCTTGCAGCTAATGGAGACCTTTTCACTGTCTGATCATCCCCATATTTGGACAAAAAAAAGTAGAGACAATCAGTTTTCAAATGCAATTGGATTGGAGGCAATCCAATGGTTGGATCCTTAAATATACCCGAAGCACTGAAGGCATATGAAGCTGCCCCGAAGATGAAGCCACTGCGCCTGGAGGAGCTGGAGCCGCGGCCATGATGCATTTCGCCACACCTGGAGAGTCTCCACCCGCGGCGAAGAGGTGTTTCGCCACTCCCATAGATCATGCACCCGCGGCCAGGACCCTGCGCGACCAAATCGACTCGTTTCTTCACCGAGGCCAAAACCGTCATTTCCCATAAAACCCAAAACGAAGATTAGCTCTATAAGTACTTATTTTATGCCTCTTAAACAGACACTTTAGATTATTTTTACGCTTTTTGGTAGAGGCAAACCCCTAGCAACTTGTGTTCTTGGTTTTTCACGGATTGGAAGAAGGATTCTTCATCAGTGTTCTTCGATAGAGAAGCTTTCTCCATCCCTTTTTTATACACTTTTTTCTTTTGAGTATATTGAATATGTTTACCTCAGCTATGGCTGAGTAATTTTCTTGTTGGGTGAAAGGTGTTTGAAGGGGAGCTTATGGTTCGATTTTTATTAGGTTTTTAGTCTAGGATACCGATTAGGGTTCTTCGTTCGATCCTTGTTGTTAATGCGTTGCTTGACTAACCATCTTAGCAACTGATATAAGGCGTTTTAGAGCAACGAGAGTTCTGTATCTAATCGGTTGACCTAGGGTAGACGAGCAAATCCGCCGTAAGATATTGAAAGTATACTTACATTGGAATTGTGGGGGTAAACGACCTTTGAGAGTATCATTCACTTCTTGCGTGGGCAGAGTCGGAAGCTACCGTCCGAGTACTAAAGTTAGTAGGTGTGTAGGATTACGGGAGTAGACTATATGCAGCGTACGTGTTCCAAGTTCAAGAACCCAAAGACGAAAAAATTCGCTTTATAAATCCTAGAAATTTCCTCGTAAAAATCGGCCATGAACCCTTTAAAATTCCCGATTGCCCAACGCTTCGGTTAATTGATTCACAACATCGATAAAATAATTAGTTAGCTACTGTCCTTCTTAGTTTATTTTAGATTTCATAGATACCACCGTAACAAAACCCAAAATATATTTTACGTCTAGACATAATTTAGAACTCGTTAGAAATTGGACAACGCCTATCCCTGTGGATTCGATCCCTAAATAGTAAATACTACTTCGTGTGTTGTGCACTGATAACACCGTATTTTTACCCATTCTACTATCTATTTTAGAACACTTTAATAAGTGTTTCACTTGGTTTATATACTTTTACTATGATATTTGCAAATTGGAGAAGATCCTGATTTTGGACAATTTTGGACCGTCAAAAGTTTGACATCGGATGGAGACCTTCTCACTGTCTGATCATGACCACATTTGAATACAACATAGAACGGACAACCACCTTTCATACCTAGTTGGTTTCAAGGAAATCCAACGGTTAAATCTCAATATAAATCCAATTGATTAAATACATGTGTAGAACTCTCGCGAGCGAAGCAAGAGAAGAATTGAAGTATCACGGCTATAGACCATACACCGCGGGTCCAGATCTCCTGGCCGCGGCAAAGACACTCCTGGCCACTTGTCTAGGCTCTCCATCCGCGGCAAATGACCCTTTGGCCGCGGGTCCAAGCCTCGCACTAGTGGTGAAGTAGAAACGGCCCAAGACCATCTATTTCAAAGCCCATCTTTAAGCCCCTTCGTTTTATCTTCAACTAAACCCTAAGGTCGACGAAATAAAGAGTGGATGACCTATAAATATGCGTTCTAAGACAGAATTTCGCAGCCACCTCTTGTTACACTTTTAGACTTGTTTTGCACCAAACTTTTGATCTTGTTCTTTGTTCTTTGTTTAGGGATATATGGATTTCGCTTGAACCCTTTTGTTCGATTCCTTATCTATTGATTGTGAAATTCAGAAGCTTAATTTTTTCTTGTATGGTCGTGGCTGAGTAGTTGTCTTGTTGGGCATAGGGGTTTGAAGAAGAGCTTATGGTTCGATTTCTTATTAGGTTTTTAGTCTAGGATACCGATTGATTAGGGTTCTTCGTTCTATCCTTGTTGTTAATGCGTTGCTTGACTAACCCTCTTAGAAATCGATATTAGGTGTTTTAGAGCCACATAAGTGCGGTATATAATCGCTTGACCTAGGGTAGGCGAGCAAATCCGTCGTAAGATTTCGGAAGTATACTTACGGAGGAATTGTGGGCGTAAACGACCTTTGAGGGTATCATTCACTTCTTGCGCAGGCGGAGTCAGAAGCTACCGTCCGAGTACAAAGTGAGTAGGTGTGTAGGATTACGGTAGTAGACTACACACAGCGTACGTGTTCCAAGTTCAAGAACCCAAAGACGACAAAAAGCCGCTTTAGAAATCCTAGAAATTTCCTCGGTAAAAATCGGCCATAAACCCTAGAAAACTCCCGATTGCCCAACTCTTCGCTAATTGATTTACAACCTCTAAATAATTATTGCTTGCTACTGTTTACTTAGATTAGATTTATTTATTCGGCTAGTTTAGCTTAGTTTAGTCTCGTTCGCTTTCTTATTTTCTCGCTTAGTTTAGTTTAGTCTAGTTTAGTATAGTTTAGATTCCTAGTTCGTGACAAAACCCTATAAACATATATTCTCCCTAGCTTTATTTACTCTGCAGTGTCTAAGGTCTCGCAAAACATTATTCCCTCCCTGTGGATCGATACCTTAAGTACTACAACGCACATCTGTGCACTTGCAAGCTTTAAGGTTTACAAATTTAAAACCTAAAGTTTCGGAGACGAATCCGATTCGCATCAAGTTTTTGGCGCCATTGCCGGGGAGGCAATCACTACTCGTTCTGAGAGGTTAGTAAATCGACTCTAAGACAAACTTTTTCTTTTTAATTTTTGCTTTTGTTTTTCTTTGTTTCAGGCTTTGAAACATGAACTCGCCTCTGGAGCGAGATTGCTACTACGAGCAGGGTTACTATGACCCATCTCGCGCTCATCACTGTCACGACTCACATATTGTGTATGACTCGTGCTACATGGATTGGAAACCGGCACCGACCAACCTCTCTCAAGGACGCCACGCGCCAACTCACTACCGAGACAGCTTCTACACAGACGAATTCGTCAACATGTTAAAATCGATTGTTATATCATCAGTCCCTGATTTTAATAAAAATTGTTTTGAACGCAATTTGCTACAAGAACGTTTGAAGGGTGTATCAGAACGAAAAGAGTTTAGGGCCAAGGTAAAGAGATTTTCGGAGGGAAACTATGGGGACCTAGTTCTTTCCAAAGCTAATGTGGACATTATTATTCAAGAACTAAGCGAGTCTATGCACGAGGACGAAGATTACTACGTAGCTACCGTAGTTGATGGAGTACCCGCAGACAAAGTGATTAGAAAGAAGCGACCAAATAAAAGTCCCTTGGAATCTCAAGCTCATGCCATCAAAGAAGAACATCAAAGAGAAGAAGGACATGTTTCTACTCCTACTCCTCACCACGTCGAGCCTGAGGAAAACCTCGTGAAGGATCAGACACTAACGGATACATCCGGGCGACCATTGAACAAAATTTCTAAGGAAGAGGATCCCAAAAAATCTGCCTGATATCTTCCCACCGCGGTCGCGCCTCCTCGACCCGCGGCCAAACCTCCATTGGCCGCGGGTGTGTGCTCCCGACCCGTGGGCAACCTGCTTTCCACCACGGCTCTGCCTCCTCGAGCCGTGGCCAACCCAGGTTTCTCCATTCCTCCGATTGCTTGTGATCTTGCCACACCTCTTCGAGCAAATCGTCTTCACATTGGATGCTTAACCTTAACCACCACTTCATATCATGAAAAACTATTCCCTTGTGCATTATCCAACATGATTCGATCTTATGACGTGACGCAAGCCTCATACACTTCAACATACAAGCATCTGACACGTTCGCCAATCACGAAAGAAGAAGAATAAGCATACTCCAAGGAAGCTCCAAGTTTGATTTTCCATTGTGATCCCGGAGGAGATCACCACCTCGGACTTGATAACAAAAATCTCGAGTGAAAATGGCGTGATATGTTCTATACGAAGGATTACAAGGTTAAATCAAGAAACACTTGTTTTCGGACCAGATCTTTCTTCAAATAAGCTCACCGAGCTACCGACATCGAGCTAAACGACTTTAAACAAAAGCGCTCAATTGGAGGCAACCCATTTTAGGTACGTTTTTCTTTCTAGTTTTTCTTTTTTTTTCTACTAACTTTTTCTTTTCTTAGTTTTCAGTTTTCTAAAAAACTAAAAAAACCAAAAAAAAAATATAAAAAAAACCGAAAAGACAAAAAGACGGAGACACGGTTCGGAACTGCTCGGTCCAGCACGAACCGCAAGGAATTACTTGACCGCAAAAGAAGCTATTGACCGTGGGTGTAAAGCCCCGAGCCGCGGCCAGCCCCATCCCGATCCTGAACTATTTGTTTCGTTCCTCGATCGATTCCAAACCATTCCCAAACATCCCCACATCCATTCCCATCACCATATCACCATCTACCATCCCCCATTCACAACCATTTCAATCACAAATCCATTCCCCGACCGCATCCAGGTAAGTTTTCTTTTTCCACAAACTTTTTCAAATATTACATACATCTATTATTCGTCCTTACCTGATTTATTTCACACTGAGGACAGTGTGATTTAAGTCTGGGGGAGGATTACATCCCTTACTAACAACCACTTCTTTCATTTGTGTTTGCATTTTGCATTTTTCGACGGTTTTCTTAAAAACATTCAAGTTTTTTGAAAAGCGTATGAATACTTTTTGAGGGAATAATGAAAGAAATCCATGTAATCTCCTAGTAACATGCTCCTTCGTAATTTGGTTTCTAGACTAGGTGGTAGCTAGAGTTTCTGTTAATGCGAAATCCCCAGAGAAATTTAGACCGTAGAGATTCTCTATGATGGAATATGCTAGCTCAATTTTATTTGGACTTAATCTTGACTTAATTTTCTCATCAAAGGTTTAGGAAAAGATAACGAATCATACATTCATGACGTTCTTTCACCTTTTACCACTCTTTGTAGTACAAGAATGGCCAGCTCATCTTTAGTTGGTATCCCACCTGAAACTTAACCATTTTTCAAACCTCATGAAACTCTCTTTGTGACTTATGTGCAAATATGTGCAAAAACGCCGGAGAGGGAGGAACGACACATCTTTCAGTCACTAAAGACGAAGACTATACGCGATCGGCGGTGGTGAATTCGACAAAGATGTGAGCTTCATTATGCTTTGGAAAAACTCAAACTCGAGGTAAATTTTTGTCCCCCTAAGACTCTACTTTAATAAGAGGTGTTTCCCCCTTTCGAAAAAAAAAATAATAATCGAAAATAAGTGAAAGGGAAAGGAAACAAGAGCCCTAAACGAGTCTAGGTTGGTCGAAATAATTATGAGGCATCCATGGTTCGTTTGTGAGAAGGCTGTCATTCCGAGCCCACATAAAATTCTAAGTCTGGGAGAATGACATAAAATTTATGTTTTCGGAAGAAAGAAGGAAGTGCAACATTTTTACGCAAGAAGAAGTGACTGGAAGTTGTGGTGATCAATAGGTCCTTCCTCTCTTGCTGTTTTGCATGATATTTCGCACCCTCCGGTGAAATTACGGTAACCTGAAACACTCTTAACCTCACCTCTAAATGCCTTTAATACATAGCCTTGATTGTCTTAGTTTAATCCTTTTGATGAGAAACTCACGCATATACCTAATGAATTTAGAGAGTTAGTTGACCTGATTTTTGGATTTTGAAAGTTTATATTTCGTATGACGGATACTGTGGACTAGCGTTACGTGAAATGCTAGTGAGAATCTTCTAGGCTAGATTACGATTGATGTAGGTCGATGGTTATGGTTTAGAAGGACGGTCTCTGAGATTTCAAGTTCTCGATGATTTTCGTTTGATCATTTCCACGCTTTAGCTTTGTCTTGTTTGAGGACAAACAAGGTTTAAGTCTGGGATGTGATAACACCGTATTTTTACCCATTCTACTATCTATTTTAGAACACTTTAATAAGTGTTTCACTTGGTTTTATATATTGTTACTATGATATTTGCATATTTGTAGTTCTAAGACTCTTTTCAGGTTCCTTAGGTAAAATGACGCAAATTGGAGAAGATCCAGATTTTGGACAATTTTTGACCGTCAGAAATTTGGCATTGGAAGGAGACTTTCTCACCGTCTGATCACGACCAAATTTGGACACAAGATAGAAGGGAGAACCACCTTTCAACCCAGTTGGTCGCAAGGCAATCCTAAGGTTAAACCTCAATATAAATCCAATTAATTGAACACATGTGTTGCAGTCTCGCGAGCGAAGCAAAAGAAGAATTGAAGTTTCAAGGCTATAGACCAACCACCGCGGGTCCAGCTCTCCTGGCCGCAGCGAAGACACTGCTGGCCGCGGCGAAGACACTGCTGGCCGCGGCGAAGACACTCCTAGTCGCTGGTCTAGGCTCTCCAGCCGCGGTGAATGACCCTTTGGCCGCGGGTCCAAGCCTCGCACCAATTGTGAATCAGAAACGGCCCAAGACGATCTATTTCAAAGCCCATCTTCAAGCTCCTTCGTTTTCTCTTCAACTAAACCCCAAGGTCAACGAAATAAAGAGTGGAAGACCTATATATATATGTGTTCTAAGACAGAATTTCGCAGCCACCTCTTGTTACACTTTTAGACTTGTTTTGAACCAAACTTTTGATATTGTTCTTTGTTCTTTGTTTAGGGAGATATGGATTTCCCTTGAACCCTTTTTCGATTCCTTATCTATTGATTGTGAAATTCAGAAGCTTAATTTTGTATTGCATGGTCGTGTCTGAGTAGTTGTCTTGTTGGGCATAGGGGCTTGAAAGGGAGCTTATGGTTCGATTTCTTGTTAGGTTTTTAGTCTAGGATACCGATTGATTAAGGTTATTCGTTCTATCCTTGTTGTTAATGCGTTGCTTAACTAACCCTATTAGCAATCAATATTAGGTGTTTTAGAGCCACATAAGTGCTGTATATAATCGCTTGACTTAGGGTAGATGAGAAAATCCGTCGTAAGATTTCGGAAGTATACTTATGGAGGAATTGTGGGCGTAAACGACCTTTGAGAGTATCATTCACTTCTTGCGCGGACAGAGTCGGAAGCTACCGTCCGAGTATAGAAGTGAGCAGGTGTGTAGGATTACGGTAGTATACTACACGCAGCGTACGTGTTCCAAGTTCAAGAACCCAAGGACGACAAAAAATCGCTTTAGAAATCCTAGAAATTTCCTCGGTAAAAATCGGCCATAAACCCTAGAAAACTCATGATTGCCCAACACTTCGTTAATTGATTTACAACCTCGAAATAATTATTTCTTGATACTGTTCACTTAGATTAGATTTATTTATTCGGTTATTTATTCGTCTTAGGTTTATTTACTATACAGAGTCTAAGGTCTCGCAAAACAGCATTCCCTCCCTATGGATCGATACCTTAAGTAGTACAACGCACATCTGTGCACTTGCAGGCTTTAAGGTTTACAAATTTAAAACATGAAGTTTCAGAGACGAATCTGATTCGCATCATGCACTTACGCCTTAGATATAAAGGGTAAAACCTCACGCCGGGGTTAATTCCCGGTGTGTCAAATTGTTGGCGCCGTTGCCGGGGATAGTTTAGCTTGTTTGATTTCGTATTCTAATGTCTGCTCTAGACACTTTTGATTTTCAAGTTCTTTGTTGTTCTTTTGACTTTCTCCTTTATCTTTGTCTTTTTGTCTAAGGTGCATGCACACTAGGAGAACTCCTAGAGGAACCGTACCGCTACTAGACGATATCGACAAACACGAGAGAGAACTCCAAAGACTCAAAAGAAACTTAAGGATGGCCGAAAACGACCACCCGGAAGATCAACTAAACCGCGATCAACTAGATCACGAGGATGACCGTGATTTTTCGGATCACGAAGAAGATCAAGAGGCTGTCCATGGTGCTAATGACCTGCCACATCTTGATCCTGAAGAAAACCACAACAAAATTCGAAATACAGAAAATCTGAGGCGACAACTTCCCATCGATCGTGATGCACCAAGGAACGATGCTCAAGCGAATGCACCGATTCCTCTTAACGGCGTAAAAGCCAACCGTCCCGTACTGCCCGCTAATCCTCTGAGGAGACAAGCGGGTAACCGCATCATTGCTGATTTTGATGCACCATATCAACACTTCTAAACCGAGCAGCCATACAACTTCCTATACCGAACAGAAACAATTTTGAGATCAAACCTCAATTCATTGCTTTGGTAAAGCAAAATCAGTTTCATGGAGTTGTAGCCGAACATCCGATGGAGTACATCGAGTTGTTCGAAAAGATATGCGGAACGACGAGAACGAACCAAGTTCCCGCCGACTATTTGAAGTGTAAGTTTTTTCCTTTTTCTTTAGCCGATAAAGCTCACCGTTGGTTGAAATCTTTGCCCGCATGATCTATTACTAATTTGGAAGAGTGCAAAGCCGCCTTCTTAAACCACTTCTACACGAAGTCGAGATCCAACGCTCTAAGAAACAAAATCCAAAGTTTTCATCAACAATAGGTGGAGTTTTCTATGAAGCGTGGGAACGTTTCAAGGAGTACGAGAGAGATTGCCCTCATCACGGTTTCTCCAGTCCGAATGTGCTCAACATGTTCTACAGAGGATTACTACCGAAATATCAATTTTCTCTCGACACGGCCAGCAATTGAGACTTCTCCATGAAGACCATCAACCAAGGAAGAGCTCTCATCAATTTGCTATGTCGGATAGATCGACTAGATCGAATGTGTCAGAATCCAAGAAGATAGCCGAGCTAAAGAACATGATGAACCGACTTCTTAACAAAAAAAATCGCCAAGTGCATGCTTGTGAAGCTACTGTTGGAGGCGAAGACGATGCTTACTACGAACCTGACAACAACATTTTGTATTTTCAAGAAGAAGAAGTTAACTATGTGAGAGCACAAAACTCCTACCAAAGTCGTTTCAACAACGGATTCAACAACAACTTCCGCAACGCCAACTTCAACAATCTCTCGTATCAAAACCCGAACGTGGAGAACCCTCAAGATCAGCCTTATCCACAACAATTGAGGGCATACCAAAACCGGTTCCAAAACGGGAACTATGGAGGAAATGGGAACTTCCAACCAAGACAGCCCATTAACGCTCAAGCCGTTCCTTACAAAAACTCAAACACGCAGCAACAAGGTATCTCTAACTCTCAACTTGCTGCCCAAATAACGAAGCTCGAGCAATCAATTCAACTCCTCGCTCAAAACAACGAGAAGACGACGAAATATTTTTACATCAAGGTCGATTGTATGTACAACGACTTGAATGGGAAATTTGAATCTCTTTCAACCCATGTCAAGAAGTTGGATATGCAAGCCTCTCAAATCAGTGACTCCACTAAGAGACCGAGCGGAATTTTACCCGGAAGAGTGGAAGATAACCCGAAGAGATTTTTCAACGTGATTTCCACCACACCCGAGAAGGAAGTCGATGCTATGATGGAACCTAGAGAAGTTCCAAAATTTGTCCCACTCTGTGGACGAGACGTTACCGAATACAAGATGATCCAAAAACCACCATTTGAGGTACCGAAACTAATCTCGCTTCAAAGGCATAGAAAAGCCGATGATCTGGGACGTTTATGTTTTTCGTGTTTGATTTTGGGAATTTATTTTGCAGATTGTTTGTGTGATTACGGAGCCAACATCAACATCATGTTTAAGACATTTGCCGAGAAACTCGGTATAATGAATCTCATGCCATCTACCGTGAGCGTAATATTTGGGGACTCATCACAAAACAAATCTGAAGGAGCAATCCATGATCGTCAAATACTCATTGGAAACAAGATCGTTCTCGCTGATTTTCAAGTTCTCGAAATGGAACGAGACAAGGATAGACCATTGATTTTTGGTCGACCCTTCTTAGCTACCGTTGGCGCCATCCTTGATCACGCCAACCATCAACCGTCTTCTTAAATGTGGATCGAAAGAGGCTCCATCCTACTGTCCCTGACAAAATTTCAAACCCGAGGGACGAACTAAAGATGAAAAACTCGATTTTCCCTAAAGGAAAAGAGAAAGATGAGTCGAGTAAGACGGAACCCCCAAAGGTAAGTCCACCATTCACTTCTAAACCATTTGAAAAAGTTAAGATCAATATTCCACCAGATTTAAGAGATACCAAGGAAGAACGAGTGGAAGATATGGTTGAGAAGACGAAACAAGCTATTCGAGAAGTGAAAATTCTGAAAAAACGGGGAAAGAAGAAGGTGATACCGAAGAAAAGTGAAACACGTCATAAACAAGACGATGCCAAAGGAACATTTGTTCCCGAGACATCTACTGCTCACGCCTAGTCTTACCAAAAAATCCAACCAACGACTTTAACCAAAAGCGCTTGATGGGAAGTAACCCATTCAGTACGTTTTTCTTTTAAGTTTTCTTTCTTTTTCTATTGACGTTTTTCTTTTTAGGATTTCAGGCATTATATAAAAACCAAAAAACCCAAAAACATTCAAAAAATCAGAAAACACAAAAAAAATTGAGAAGACATTCGAAACAGATCGTGAAACGACGAAGGAACGAAGAAGAAAATGACCCGGTCACGCGGCGGAGGACCACTTGGTCGCAGTCGCGTGTGCTCGACCCGCGGCCAGCCTCATTCCGTCCCGAACTTCATCCCGTCCATTCCTAGCCGTTCCCGACACTAAACTGTGCAATCCCAAACATGTTCCCGACTTGAAATTGAACCAACCCCGTTTTAATTCCCGTGTCCCACTAAGGTAAGTCAGAAATTTTTTGAAAAACAGAAAACTTCTCTTTACATAAAAACAATTTTTCAAAGAACAAAAAGAGAATTTCAAGCTCTCTTTCTTCTTCTCTTCCAAAAGACTTGGAGATTTTGAGCAAGAACAACACTTTTTAATTCAAAAGCATTTTCGAAAAAATTTTGGTCCATTCTCACTCTTTTTCGGAGAATATTTCAATTCCTCACTCATCCCGTCAATTCTAACAAGGTACGAACCGAAATCTCTACTTTTCATATGAACAAGAACCTAGTGTTTTCTTGAATTCACTATATATATATCTTTGATGGTTAGAAATTGTTAGAGAACTCTAGATTGAATTTCTAGAATGGTTAGAACTTCAATTTTAGCACTTAATTCCCTTGGATTTGAGATTTTTGTGATTTAGAATTTTCAAGCTGAAATAAAAACGAATTTGAAGAGTAATTTTGATTAATTTAGACAAGTCTAGTTATATCGTTAATTAGCAAACAGTAATCTACTGAAATTTGCATAAAGTTGAACTTAAAATCGATATCTAGAAATTTTTATGCAAGAGCGTCAAAAACCCGGAATTCACGATCATGAACTTGATTTGTTTAAACTTGTGATCAATATTTCTCGTTTGATTGATTGAATTGATACTAGAATTAATATCTTCGCATACTGGAAATTTTCAATCACAACCATATTCATCCTTTTTCCGAGAATTGTTTTTTATTTTGTAGGAACAATGGACAACGAGACAATGAGAGTAACTCGCTCAAAGAAGAGCGCTTATGATATGATCCTGAGCCGCATCAAGAAAGGAGAGCTACAACAAGAGCATGGAATTGAGGAACATCATGAAGCTGAGGAGAAGTTCATTGCCGAGGATCCTTTGCTCATTTCAACTGGTCCCATGACCCGAGCTAAAACCAATAAGCTCAAAAAAGGAATTGGCATATCACATTCAAAGACACATCAAACCACAATGGTTATGATTCAGGCCCAAAGAAATCACTAGATGGGTTTGTGAATCATTTGTGTGCTCTTTCTCCCTCGTTTGGTTTTGTCCCAATGGGTTTTCCAAACAAGGTTTTTAATGAGGCCAAATGATTCACAATATCATTGATCCATCTTGTGATTTTCCTCAAGCCCACCAACACTCACAAGTCCGACCATGGAATCTCAAGGGGTCTATTTTCAAATTCAAACTCTGTTTTATTTCTTTGCTTATTTTCGAGGATTTGTTTAATGCTTTTCATGCAGCCCTTATTGCTTTCTTTTTAAACCCTTTGTATGCTTTTGTAGAGTTTCATCCTGGATTTGGATCATCAAAATTTTAATCAAATAAACTCTTTCTATCTAAAAATTGTGTCGAAATCTCTTCTCTTTTCTTGAGAACGAATTGTTGCTTTTGCAACACCTTTTTCGTGTCTCATCTAATCTTATATGAGTGAATTGTTGATGGACAACATCTTTTTCGACCCAAACTCTTCAAAACCAGAAGCTATTCCGCAATTTTTTTGTCTCTATCTCGTTCAAACCAACTTCTTTGTGCGAATCCTTGGGAGATTCATATTAGGTGGTATCAGAGCAACACATAGAAGGATGGGTAATATCGTTTCTATTACTCTCTTTTGTTCATCTAGTTGATGTCGATTTGTTTTAGAAATTGCCTCTTCAGTTATGATCGTAATTTACAGTGTTCCTTATCATTCAGTTCTGTTCGTGATTATCTATCTAGGTTGCAGCGATCTAGATTTTGTTTCTCTTTCACTTTGTGACTCTTTAGATTATGGTCGATGTTGATCTAGGTTGTGAGTGAATTTTTTTTTTGTGGCTCTTCATATTCTGTCGTCGTGTTTGTGAAGAACTATCTAGGGCTGTCGAATTTTTTTTTTAGAGCATCAGTTTCGTGTTTATGCAATTTTATTGTCTCTTCAGTTCTGTGTGCGATTGTCGAGTCTGTTCTTCCTTTGTTACTGTGCGATTTTCTCATATATTTACTTGTTTCAGTGTGTTGTCTCAGGTTGTGTCTCAGTTTGTGTTTTAATTCAAGTGTTTTGTGTCAAATTATTCTAGTTCTGTTCGAATTTGTTTGTTATAAGTGCTGTCTCTTCAATTTCGTGTGTGTTATTTTTGTGAGGACTTGTTACTGGTTTTGTTTCCTGTTTTATTTTCAAGTACAAGATGGGTGATGAACAAGGAGACAACAGCAATGAAAGCAACAAACTGTTTATGGAAGCAATGGTAGCTCGGTTGGAACATATGATGAAGAAACAAGGAGAAGAAATCCATCAGCGAATTGATCAGCTACAAGGAGAGCCTAATCCGAGGAGAGATCAAGAAAAAAAATGCAAATCCAGTTCGTAACCAGCAAAGACAGGCTAGAAACAACGATGGTGATGATACTTCTTCTCAAGGCAGTCCAAGGCGTGATAGAGGAGTAAGGGAACGTGCTGATGATGACATGAGAGGCATGAAGCTGAAAGTTCCTCCTTTTCACGGCAATAATGATCCGGATGCATACCTGGAATGGTAGAAGAAGATCGACATGATCTTTGAATGTCAAGAGTATTCTGATTACAAGATGGTGAAGCTAGCTGCTACTGAATTCTATGGCTACGCTATCAACTGGTGGGATCAAATCACAACAAGCCGCAAACGCAATAGAGAACACCTGTTGATACTTTGAAAGCACTCATGAGGAAACATTTTGTCCCTAGTCACTATCACCGTGAGCTACACCAGAAACTAAGACGCTTGACTCAAGGGAACAACAACGTAGAAGATTATTTTCAAGAAATGGAATCTCTAATGATCAAGGCTGGTTTTGATGAAGATAATGAAGCAACAATTGCTTGCTAGGTTCTTAAGTGGGCTGTACCGAGAAATTCAAGACAGAGTGGAGATGCAAAGCTATGCTGATCTAGAGGAGATACTACACAAGTCCATTCTGGTCGAGCAACAGATCAAAAGGAGGGGATCTAGATCAACGTTTGGAGCTGGTTCATCTACGACCAGAACGATCTATCCTAAAGAAGAAAAGGCTTCTATCGAGCCTAAGGTGTTTCCTAAACATTTCACTGCCGATTCAGACTCCAAGGGGAAAACAGAAGCTACAACTACTAGAGCTCGTGAGATAGTCTGCTTCAAGTGTCAAGGAAGAGGACACATTTCTAGTGCATGCCCCAACAAGAGAGTTCTGATTCTCTTAGACAATGGTGAGTACGAATCAGAAGATGAGAAGGAAATCTCAAATTCATTGGAAGAGTATGAAGAGTATGCTGCGAAAGGACATCTCTTAATGATGAAGATGATTCTGAATGTGCAAGCTAAGACAGAAGAAGAAGCACAAAGTGAGAACCTGTTTCACACTAGATGTCATGTGCAAGACAAAGTGTGCAGCCTCATAATCGATGGAGGAAGCTGCACCAACGTAGCACATGAGTATATGGTTCACAAGCTCGTAATGACAGTAAAGAAGCATCCAAAACCATACAATCTGCATTGGCTCAATGATGAAAGTGAAATGCGTGTGAGCAGCCAAGTATTGGTTCCCATAACCATAGGCAATTATGAAGATGAAGTGTTGTGTGATGTTCTACCTATGGGAGCAAGTCACATTCTGTTGGGAAGGCCGTGGCAGTATGATAGACACGTTACTCATAACTGCTCCACCAACAAGTATTCTTTCGAGTTCAAGGGCAGAAAGCACACTCTTGTGCCATTGACACCATACGAGATTTACCAGGATCACAAAAAGAAAGGAAAGCAGGCTACACATTACAAGCAATCAAACTTTCTTGCTAAGGCTGGTAACATCCCAAGAACTCTATTCTCTCAATCATTTAGTCATAAATCTGTTTTTAACGAAACTCTTTTGAGTTTATTTAATACTACACCGGAGCTGCCGAGTGGAAGATCCTTTGTTTTGCATGATTACAGGGATGAATATTCTAGAGAAAATCCTAAGGAATTACTTCTCATCAAAGGTAAAGGGCACCAGCAACATCAGAACGACCTGTCCTTGCTTTCTAAGCCAAAAATAGTGAACTATTTGCAAAGGATGAGAGCTGAGAAAAAGCAACGAATTTTAGCTAAAGGAGATGATTTTATTCGACCAACTGAGCCTCTAGAAGAGAGTAGTAGAAGCAGATTTCATTTTGGACAAGTAGATTGCGTTTTTCCTTTGAAAAATTCATCTGAAGGCCTTATCTTCAAAAACAAGAGTCTTGAGCTAAAGGAGCTTCAAAATAACCAAACCACTACTGAAAAAGGTAAGTACTCTCACCCAGACATACATTTTAAGACTAACTATCGTGGTGATTTGTTGTTCAATCATGCAGGTAATGAATTGCTTCAAAACAGGAAATCGGATCCAAAGGAGCTCAATTCGGACAAGGAGAAGGAATGAGAGCTGAGGGACTTGAGAAACTTATAGAACTATATCCTTTTGACTTTGCTGATGTTAGAAAGCATGGATCACTTACACAGCTCACTTCCAAAACACACAAAACAAGCTTGCAAGGTAAGCATAATCTAAATTCAGATTCTAATGGTTCTAACTTAGCTTTGTTCTTGGCAGATTTGAGGACAATTCCTTTTCAACTGGGGGAGGATGATATGATCCTGAGCAGCATCAAGAAAGGAGAGCTAGAACAAGAGCATGGAATCGAGGAACAGCTTGAAGCTGAGGAGAAGTTCATTGCCGAGGATCCTTTGCTCTTTTCAACTGGTCTCATGACCCGAGCTAAAACCAATAAGCTCAAAGAAGGAATTGGCATATCACATTCAAAGACACATCAAACCACAATGGTTATGATTCAGGCCCAAAGAAATCACTAGATGGATTTGTGAATCATTTGTGTGCTCTTTTTCCCTCGTTTGGTTTTGTCCCAATGGGTTTTCCAAACAAGGTTTTTAATGAGGCCAAATGATTCACAATATCATTGATCCATCTTGTGATCTTCCTCAAGCCCACCAACACTCACAAGTTCGACCATGGAAGCTTAAGGGGTTTGTTTAATGCTTTTTATGCAGCCCTTGTTGCTTTCTTTTTAAACCCTTTGTATGCTTTTGTCGAGTTTCATCCTGGATTTGGACCATCAAACTTTTAATCAAATAAACTCTTTCTATCAAAAAATTGTGTCGAAATCTCTTCTCTTTTCTATTTTTGACCAATAGTCGAACCAAGGAGAGCGAAAAAAGCTCAGATACATGAAGCGTAGGAGATGACACAAATCTTGGCGAGTTCTTGGCAAGTCGACAACGTTCGACTAGAACACGTGTGCCACCACCGCGACGTGACCCGACACCTTCTCCTCCTCGCGAACCAACACCACCTCCGGAACGAAGACCAATGGTACGATATGTCGGTAAACCTATGGACCCGAATATCGATTAGCTTGAGAAGCTCAACAAGATGGTTATCAAATCAACACCTCGCATAGATTACTCGACTCTCGACGCGCTCAAGATTAGAGAAGACGTGATTTGGTATCTCGACGCACTTAACCTTCGACCTTTCATGGAGCTCAACCTCCCCACCCATGAAGATCTCACCAAAGAATTCTTATCGACCTTCACCATGTGCTACGATAGATGCTCTAATGCGAAAGCGAACGATGGTACACTTACTTTTACCATTCGCGGATATTCTTATGCTCTAACGATCCCGGAACTTTGTGAAGCTTTGAAGAAGGAGCAACACCTAGATGAATACCGGAGGAGGTGGACTACATACCTACAGTCCCACGCCTACCGTACACGATTGGACAGTTCCTAGTGGCCAAGGCCAACCGAGACGCCGAGGCAGAGCGTGCTCGACTACTTCAAGAATCACAAGCCTGTGCACCATCCCCGAGTTCGTCTCACGAACACAGACCAGAATACGCAGCCATGGAGAAGAAGATAGCACGACAAGAGAGACGATACATGCGCATGATGCGTTTTCTCGAAGAGCACCACCAGTTCGATGGCAACACGCCCGACTCCGAGACAGATGGCTCAGGTGACGTCTAGCCATGCACTTCACCACCACGTTTTAATTGATCTCTTTCACCTTATCTTTTATTTTAATAATTATACCATCTTTTCACCAACTTTTTCACATTGAGGACAGTGTGATTTAAGTCTGGGGGAGGATGTTTATCCATTACTAATCTATTTTTCTTTTCTTTTGATCTTTTTAATTCTCGCTGAATTCTTAAGACCTCGTGTTATTAAGTATTTTTCAGGAACATAAGAACAAAATCTATGATGATTTAGACCAATGTGTTTCTACGCTATTTCCTCGTGCTATCTCTCTTGTGGTTTAGTACTATACTAGGCGGTAGCTAGAGTGCTTTCAATGCGACATTCCCAGAGGATTTCGAGCCATAGAAATTCTTTCTGACAGTATATACTAGCTTATTTTATTTGGACTTAATCTATATTTAATTTTCTTATCAATTGTTTTAGGCGAGACAATGAGTCATACATCTAGGACATCTTTTTCATTTTTACCACTCTTTTTTGTTTTAGATGGCCGGTTCATCTTTAACCGGTATCCCACCCAAAACTTAACCTTTGTTCAAACCTCATGCAACTCTCTTGTAGTTTTATGTGCATATATGTGCAAAAATGCCGGAGAGGGAGGAACGACATATTTTTCAATGACTCGAAAAGAGACTAGACGAATTCGGTTGTGTGATATGCTCAAATTAATACCCTAAAAATACTAAGTAGTAAAGTAGGGGTCCAACACAAGGACTTACAAAGACACATAATATATTATATATGTGAGAATTACGCTAAGTGATTAATGATATTGAAAACATAATGCAAATTAAAACGGTTGTGAATTCAATTGGAGAAAGATAGGTTCAGCGTATTTCTCAAGGAATCACTAAATGCAGATAAATTAACTAACAAGATTCAGATTTAGCGCGGTTCTTGAACTCAAATCACTAAAATATAGTTAACAACCTTCCGTTGCGAAAACTATCTAAATCTAAATCCTAGAAATTCCAAATTCCTTTGCGAATCCTAAAGTCTAAATCAGATTTTAAATCAGGTTTGATATGTTCACAAAACAACTAAACCAAATTCCTTTGCGAATAGTTATTTTGCTCACCTTATGTTCTATCAGGTAATTAATCGTACTTCCGCGCCTAATCAATTATCCTAAGATCTAAGTTCTAGGTGATCAATCTAGAATTAGCTTTGCAAACAACCTATGGTGAAGAACTAATTCAGATAGTGAATCCTAATAACAAATCAATCTAGCATTCAGAGAAAACCCTACTGAGAATCATGAACCTAACAAGAGATCTACTCAGACATGGAGAATAAAACAATCAACATAACTGAATAAATCATCCATAAAATAAATAAGAGTAGAATAAAACAGGGGTTCGAAATCTTCTCTCGAAAGCTCTCTCAGAAATCCTCAAATAAAACGTAATGAAAAATCCCTCTGCCAAAGTGGCTGTAAAACCTAATTAAATAGTCTAAACACGAATTGGGGTCTTCTTGTAAATATTAAAGTCTTTTAGGTAAATTCTGCAATTCTTCAAACTTCATTAAAAGTCGCGACTCGTAATCTCTTCGATGGGTGTCGTTCGATACCAAGGAGGTATCGATCGATGCTTGACGCTTCGATCGGGCACTTAGTCACCAGACTTCAGTTTTGCTCCAGAACGCTCCATAAAACTCCAATATCTCCAATAATGCTCCTAATGTGCTAAAACCTGTAAAAGACTCTAAAAGACTCTATAATAGAATAAAGACTCGATAAAACAGACTTATATCATGGCTTAAACGGGGTAAAAACCATGATATATCAACTCCCTCAGACTTAGGTTTTGCTTGCCCTCATGCAAATAGAAGACTAAACCAGAGATAGAGGTTTGAAAACGTAGAGACTCACCTGTTCTTGAAACGTTGCAATGACCAATTTCCCACGCACCCAAATGTCACCTAACCAGCTTTTGATCTAACACCATGTACTTCTCCGTAGACATTCGCAGCTTCCCAGACTACACACATTATTTCGCAGCATTGTTCAATCAAGCCATACTAGCCAGTTTCATCCCTGTGAATTAATATCAAGCACCTTCTAGGTTCTCTCCCATACAATATCATGACAAGGAACCACCTTTTTCACACTTTTTGGTATTATTTCTCTCCCCAAAACTTATTTCTTATTATATTTTCTCTTTTGTTTATAGCTTTGCATATACAAATCAAGGTATGAAACGCGAGTATTGATGGTGTTTGCCACCTAATCCCCGGTTCTTCCCTCTCAACGTATCAAAGGATGTAGGCGAATAATGGCATCATAGGAAAATCATAGCCTCGCTTCCAATCATCTGTGTGAGCATTCCCTCTCGAGTAGAATAATGGGATCGTTGGAAATTTTCCTAACCCTCTACTCAGAAGAAAATCATTTCATCTTTTAATGCACTTATTAATTAACTTGTAACAGGGAGAGAAATACCATTATTTTAAAACACATGCGTTCCTTTGTCAGATAAGAATGAGGAATCAAGCTCTAGAGATACTAACCACATTGATGTAGTGCAAAAATTTGGCTCAGGCTTTAAGGAACTTTGTTGGAAACATGAGTATCTTCTGGTTAACTGGCCAGCCTTCGGATTTTTCATTAGTTGATCTAGAACTGGTTTTGTAACAATGGTCACTTAGAAGCAAAGTCAGATCAAAATATTCAAGAAAAAGATCACAGTCTCAGACAAAATTTTGACTCAATAAAACGACGAATGACTCAAAAACGGACTGACTCTAAGAAAACAAAACACAATGGCAGCGACTACCTCCCCCATACTTAAAAACACTGTCCCCAATGTTATCTAGTCTAAGATTGGTGAAAGAAAACAAATGAACTGAGTAGAAATAGGAGAAACAAGAAGTTACCGTGCTAGAACATTGAGTATCGATCGACACACAGCTTGGTATCGATCGACACCAACTTAAATCGATACGATGTTCTCTTCATTCGCGTAGGGTGTCGACCGATACCCAAGGGTATCGATCGACACTCTGGCGATTTCGTAGTGCTCCTTGTTTATCTTGAAACAGACCCAAAAACAAAAAATTAAAAAAAAAGACTCAAAAGCAAACTCACCAGTGGGTTGCCTCCCACCAAGCGCTTGTTTACAGTCAATAGCTTGACTTTGGTAGGGCGATCAGTCGGAAGGAAGTAGGGAACTCACTCCCATGCAAGTCCCACAACTAGACACTTCCAAACTCAGAGTTTTGCGCAGCATACGCTCAATTAGCTCTTGCCCTTTCTCTTTCCACTCTGGAGTTAGGATGACTCTGGCCTTAGAGAACGGTTTCGAGCGTCCCTTGCACTTGATCTTGTACTCGATCAAATCTCCATCGCACCTCTGTGGGGTTAAGGTGACATATGTAGCACTCTCGACTCTTATGTTCTGTACCTTCTTCTTTGCCTTAGTCTTTTTGATGGCTTTCTTGGCGATGATAGGAGGATGATCTAGAGCTTCGATGACAGTTGGCACAACATCAGACTCGTCCAAAAGATCAACCATCAATGTTTCTCATGCACTAACAGGGATGCAAGATATCTGTGTGGGAGTTCTTTTATAGGGGATGGCTTCGTAGGAGATCTGTTCGTCAATGTACGAAAATGAAATCTTCCTACTGGGCATGTCCATAACTGCACCAGTAGTAGCCATGAACGGTCTTCCAAGAATCAAAGGCGTGCTAGACCTTGCATGCATCTCCACAACCTGAAAGTCAGTAGGAACCAGACAGTCTCCTACCTTAACCATCAAGTCATGGATTGGACCGTACGGAACAGATGTGGAAGAGTTTGCGAATGTGAGAGGGATCTGAGTTGATCGTATGTCATCGATCTTAAGCTTCTCTGCAAGTACATTTGACATGACATTCACGCTAGACCCTGAATCAACCAGTGATTCCTTGATTTCAACTCCAGAGATTGAGCATGGAACTGAAAATTTCCCTGGGTCTTCCCTCTTAGTCAACCGCTTCAGTGGAGGCGGTGGACTTCTGACTTTGGCGAAAAGTGCCTTAATCTCGTCCTCAGTTTCTCTGCAATCCCGGAAGTGACTTCGCAGAGGGCGGTATTCTAGGGCTTCTTCAAAAGTATGTGTGTGTGGAATTCTTCGTACCATCTTCTCAAAGCCACGCAACTGCTTTGGGGAAATGGGGTCTCTGAGGTGTTTGGGTAATCGAGGGTGTGGAACTTTAGGCTTGTAGACGCGTTCCTCAATCATCTCTGGTTCCTTAGCGGTTTCTGGTTCAGCTTGCGAGAGGTGTCGATCGATACAGTGTTGGTGTCGATCGACACAAGGTTCATGTGTCGGTTCTTCAAGTTGGTATCGATCGATAACAGCAGTGGTATCGATCGATACTGACGAATCAGGTTAGGAATCACCTTCTAGAAGATTTTCGAGATTTCCAGCACCTCTCAGGGTGATTGCATTGACGTATTTGTTCTGTGCTTGAGTCGCCTTTCCTTTCACAGCAGCTGCAGTTTGAGCCACCTGTGTTTCCAGCATCTTCTGATGAGTATCGAGGGTGTCGATCCTTCCACTCAGATCCTTGTACACAGCATCTATCTTTCCATTGAGATTCACTGTGAGCTGCTGCTGTCCTTGAATCAGTTGTTCAAACATAGCCTCGATCTTGCTATTTGGGAGCTTAGCAGGTACAGGCTGATAAGATGAATTCCCATAGTTCCTGACATACCCACTGTTCTGAGATGGTTTCTGGCCAAATTGATTCGACCCTCCTTGTTGCGAGTTGTTGTTGAAGTTTCGGTTGTTGTTGAATTGATTTCTCTGACCCTGAAAACCATAACCACCAATGCAGTTAACATCCTCTACTTCATCCTCGTTGAATACCTCGACATCTTCAGCGAAGTGAACATCTTTATGTGTCTTCCCCATCAGAAGACTATGCATAGAATCCAACTTAGCTTGAAAGTCAGCGATCTGTGAACCATCCACGTTACCAGCTAGCTTCTTTCGCTCAAAATCAGCATTCTTGGTGCTATTGCTAGTCGCCAAGTTCTCAATCAGGACATAGGCTTCATCAGGATACCTGGTGTTGAAGTTACCATGGCTTGAAGCATCCAAAGTCATTTGGTACC
This sequence comes from Eutrema yunnanense, assembly GCA_002933935.1. Lineage (NCBI taxonomy): Eukaryota > Viridiplantae > Streptophyta > Magnoliopsida > Brassicales > Brassicaceae > Eutrema > Eutrema yunnanense. Next base: position 474,897 of record PKML01043648.1, read on the forward strand.
TCAAATCAAGTCCTCTATAGAAAAACCCCATCAGCTGAACATCAGAGTATCCATGATGTGGACAGTCTCTCTGATATGATTTGAACCTCGCCCAAGCAGCCTTGAACGCCTCAGTAGGTCATTGAGAAAATTGTGAGATTTTTTTCCTCACCTGCATTCGCGTTCCCAGCGGCATTCCCAGCGACAACTGGAGCAGGTGGAATGATGTTCCCCTCTCCATCCAGACGTTGTCCTTTTTCATTGCACAAATGACCCTCTAGGTCCTTGTAGGCACCATCCTCATCTCGAACCAACTCTACTTGATTGTTGTTCATCTCTGTTGGTTTCTTTGCCTTTCTGTTTGTGCGTTCCACAAGTGCTAGTTGCTCCAATGACAGTTGAACTAGCTGAGTGTTCTTGTTTCCTCTTGTTTTGTGATTAGGCATACACCTGAAAACAGAAGTCAAGAACGTAAGTAATTGGTAACACGATGAGTATCGACGGACACTGAGTGGTGTCGATCGATATCAACAAAAGAGAACGATGAGTATCGACCGATACGAGGTAGTGTCGATCGATACCGACGAACTTAGTCGAAATTCACAAACGTAATCTAATGGCGAATTGAGTCTCCGGCAACGGCGCCAAATTTGATATGCTCAAATTAATACCCTAAAAGTACTAAGCAGTAGTTGCAGTAAAGTAGGGGTCGAACACAAGGACTCACAGAGACACACAATAGATTATATATGTGAGAATTACGCTAAGTGATTAATGATATTGAAAACAGAATGCAAATTAAAACGGTTGTGAATTCAATTGGAGAAAGATAGGTTCAGGGTATTTCTCAAGGAATCACTAAATGCAGATAAATTAACTAACATGATTCAGATTTAGCGCGGTTCTTGAACTCAAATCACTAAGATATAGTTAACCAACTTCTGTTGCGAAAACTATCTAAATCTAAATCCTAGAAATTCCAGATTCCTTTGCGAATCCTAAAGTCTAAATCAGCTTTTAAATCAGGTTTGATATGTTCACAAAACAACTAAACCAAATTCATTTGCGAATAGTTATTTTGCTCACCTTAGGTTCTATCAGGTAATTAATCGCACTTCCGCGCCTAATCAATTATCCTAAGATCTAAGTTCTAGGTGATCAATCTAGAATTAGCTTTGCAAACAACCTATGGTGAAGAACTAATTCAGATAGTGAATCCTAATAACAAATCAATCTAGCATTCAGAGAAAACCCTATTGAGAACCCTGAACCTAACAAGAGATCTACTCAGACATGGAGAATGAAACAATCAACATAACTGAATAAATCATCAATATAATAAATAAGAGTAGAATAAAACAGTGGTTCGAAATCTTCTCTCAAACGAACAGAGTTCTGACTTGTCTCCCCTCTCAAAAGCTCTCTAATAAATCCTCAAATAAAACGTAATGAAAAAGCCCTCAGCCAAAGTGGCTGTAAAACCTAATTAAATAGTCTAAACACGAATTGGGGTCTTCTTGTAAATATTAAAGTCTTCTTAAAAAGTTTTGCAATTCTTCAAACTTCATTAAAAGTCGCGACTCGTAATTTCTTCGATGGGTGTCGATCGATGCTTGACGCTTCGATCGGGCACTTAGTCACCAGACTTCATATTTGCTCTAGAACTCTCCATAAAACTCCAATATCTCCAATAATGCTCCAAATGTGCTAAAACCTGTAAAATACTCTATAATAGAATAAAGACTCGATAAAACGGACTTATATCATGGCTTAAACGGGGTAAAAACCATGATATATCATTTTGGAGGCATCGACAAATCAAGCTAAAAAGTTGCCTTCAAAATCGTTTGTAACTGGTAATTTTCGTACTCTCTAAGGCTCCCGTTTAAAGGCGTTTACCCTTTCTAAAAAAAAAAAACCCCCCGAAAGGGAAGAAAATAAGACCTAAGAGTCTTAGAGTAGTCTATATTTTTACCAAGGCAACTATGTTTCAATATGTGAGGAGTAAGAAGCCTTTCGAATCATTACCCGAAGAAAAATCCAAGTCTGGGGGAATGATAGAAAAGTTTTGTCAAAGGGAGAAGAGTCTCGACGAAGGAGGAGTTTTGCAGCAACACTTATGTGAGCAAGGAGTGACTGAAAACTGTGGTTACCAACAACTCCATCCTCTCTTGCTGTTTTGCATAATATCTAACATCCTCCGAAGAAAATACGGTAACCTGAAACACTTTTAGCTTCACCTCTAATTTGCCCTTAAATGCCTAGCATCGATTGTCTTGTCTAATATTTTTGGTAAGAATCACGCAATCTTTAATGAATGTTAAGAGCTAGTTGACTGAAAGTTAGGATCTATGTGGTTAGACTTTCGCATGATGGATACCGTGGATTAGCGGTGTAGTACTTTGGTAAGAATTTTCTAGACTAAGCCCGATTGATGCATTACGTTGGTTGTGGTTTAGAAGGACGGTCACTGAGGATTTTGTTAGTTCCTTTATTATCAAAAATCTTTTTCCGAGTTAAGATTTCTGTTTTGTTTGAGGACAAACAAAGATCTAAGTCTGGGGGAGTTGATAACACCGGTTTTGACTGTTTTTATGGATCACTTTCATATTCTTTTGCAGGTGTTTTAACTCCGTTTTCAAAGGTTTTCAAGTAATTTTCATATTTTAGAGATTTGAAAGACGTTTCAGGTAACTCGGAATAAAAGAGTGCATTCCGGAGCAAAAGTACATTTTTGGATAAACTTGGAACGTCAAGAAGTCTTGGAGCTAATGGAGACCTTTTCACCGTCTGATCATCTCCAAATTTGGACACACCAAAGTATAGACAACCAGTTTTCAAATGCAATTGGATTGGAGGCAATCCAATCGTTGGATCCTTAAATATACTCGAAGCACTGAAGTCAGATGAAGCTGCCCCGAAGATGAAGCCACCGCGCCTGGAGGAGCTGGAGCCATGGCCAGGAGGCATTTTGTCACTCCTAGAGAGTCTCCATACAGAGGAATTGTGGGCGTAAACGACCTCTGAGAGTATCATTCATTTCTTGCGCGGGCGGAGTCGGAAGCTGTCGTCCGAGTACTGAAGTGAGTAGGTGTGTAGGATTACGGGAGTAGACTACACGCATCGTACGTGTTCCAAGGTCAAGAACCCAAAGAAAACCAAAAGTCGCTTTAGAAATCCTAGAAATTTCCTCGTAAAAATTGGCTATAAGCCCTAGAAAATTCCCGATTGCCCAACCCTTCGTTTAATTGATTCACAACCTCGATAAAAGAATTAGTTAGGTACTGCCCTTCTTAGTTTAGTTTAGATTTCATAGATACGACCGTAACAAAACCCAAAATATATTTTACGTCTAGACATAAGTTAGAACTCGTTAGAAATTGGACAACGTCTATCCCTGTGGATTCGATCCCTAAATACTACCTCGTGTGCTGTGCACTTGCAGCTTAGATATAAAGGGTAAAACCCAACGACGAGGTTAATTCCCGGTGTGTCAAGCATGTTACTAGGAGATAGCGTAGAAGCTTAGTGGTCGGTTATCGTCATGGATTCTTTTCATCATTCTCTCAAAACGTATTACCATGCTTTTCTAAAAATTTGAAATTTTTTAAGAAAAACGTCGAAAAATGCAAAATGCAAAAACAAATGAAAGAAGTGGTGGTTAGTAAGTGATGAAATCCTCCCCCAGACTTAAATCACACTGTCCTCAGTGTGAAAAAAATCGAGTAAGGGCGAATAATAGATGTATGTAATAATTCAAAAAGTTTAAGGAAAATAAAACCTACATGGATGCGGTTGGGGAATGGATTTGCGAATGGAATGGTGGTGATTTAGGGATGGTAGATGATGATATGGTGACGAGAATGGATGTGGGGATGGTTGGGAATGGATGGGAATCGATCGGAGATCGAACGGAAACGATCGGGATCGGGATGGGGCTGGCCGCATGTAGGACTTGTGCAGCCGCGGCCACTGGTAAGCCGGCCGCGGGTCGGTTGATCACGACCGCGACCAAGGGTTGGTTCGCCGCAGTCAAAACGTCATGAGTTTTGGACGTTTAGGGGTAATCATGAGTTCGCCGTTGTGGGGTAATCAATAGATTCCTAAATTACATAAAAGAATATATGGTTTCCCAATTCTATTACCCTCCCGCAGTCAAACCGTCATGAGTTTTGGACGTTTAGGCTGGATTTGAACTCATTAAATAATGAGGCGGGAAGACCTTTGGTGAAAATGTCAGCATATTGGTGAGATGATGGAATATGTAGAACATGAACTTCTCCAAGTGCAACTCGTTCCCGAACAAACAAGATGTCTAGCTCAACATGCTTGGTGCGTTGATGTTGAATGGGATTTGTAGATAGGTAGACAACACTGACATTATCGCAATAGACGAGAGTTGCTTGAGTAATAGGACAATGAAGCTCGAGTAAGAGATTATAAACCCATATTGTTTCAGCAACGGCATTGGCGACTCCTCGGTACTCAGCTTCGGCACTAGAACGAGAGACTGTTGGTTGGCGTTTCGAAGACCATGAAATGAGGTTGTCTCCAAAGAAGATACAATAACTAGATGTGGATCGACGTGTGTTTGGACAACCAGCCCAATCCGCATCTGTATAGGCGGTGAGTGTTGTGATTGTAGACCGAGTGAAATGAAGACCTTGGGTGATTGTTGCCTTTATGTATGATATATAATGGTTTTTACCCTGTTTAGGCCATGATATAAGTCCTTTTTATAGAGTCTTTCTAGTGTCTTGTAGTATTTTAGAGTCTTTTACAGGTTATAGCACGTTTAGAGCATTATTGGAATTATTAGAGCTTTCTGGAACAGTTTGGAGCAGAAGCTGAAGTCGCTGTTCTGAGTACCTGATTGCACGACAAGCATCGATCGATACCCCCCGGTATCGATCGATACTCTTCGAGGCTGACACGACATGCGACTTTAATGATGAGTTGAAGAATTGCAACTTGGTCCAGAAGTCTTTAATAATTACAAGAAGACCCAATTCGTGATATAGGTTATTTATAGGGATTTTACAGCCACTTTTAGGCTATGCTTTATTTTCTGTTGCTTTATTTTACTTTGGTTTGAGAGAGACAAGTCTGAATCTCCCTTCGTCCGAGATCAGATCTCAAAACCATCTTGTTACTCTTATTTTTTATTGATGATTTATTCAGTTATGTTGATTGTTTCATTCTCCATGTCTGAGTAGATTCACTTTAGGTTTGGGGTTTTCTCATAAGGATTTCTTTGAATGCTAGGTTGATTATCTGTTTAGGATTCACCATCTGAATTAGTTATTCGCCTTAGGTTGTGTTCAAAGCTAATTCTAGGTTGACGAATCTTGAACTTAGATCTTAGGATAATTGATTAGGCACGACAGTGCGATTAATTACCTGATAGAGCCTAGGTGAGCAAATTGATTATTCGAAAAGAGATTTGGTTTAATTGATTTGTGAACATATCAAACATGATATTAAAGCTGATTTAGACTTTAGGATTCGCAAAGAGATTTGGAATTCTAGGATTTAGATTTAGATAGTTTTCGCAACGACAGTTGGTTAATTATATCTTAGTGATTTGAGTTCAAGAACTGCGCTCAATCTGAATCATGATTAGTTAGTTTATCTGCATTCATTGATTTCCTGAGAAATACCCTGAGCGTATATTTTCTCAATTGAATTACAACTCTTTTAATTTCTGCACTGCTTTCAATTACATCTGTTTGGCTTAGCTTAATTCGATACTATACAATCTATTGTGCATCTCTGTGAGTCTTTGTGGTGCGACCCCTAGTTATACTACAACTACTGCTTTAGTACTGTTAGGGTATTAATTTGATATCTAATTTGGCGCCGTTACCGGGGACTCAATTCGCCATTAGATTTTAGTTGAGAATTTCGACTAAGTTCGTCGGTATCGATCGATACTCTGTAGTATCGGTCGATACTCGTCGTCTTCTTTTGTTGATATCCATCGACACCACTTGGTATCGATCGATACTCAACCTATTTTTTTGGGTTACTTACGTGCCTTGTCTAGTGTTTTGTTTTCAGGTGTATGCATGTTCGTGAAACCAGAAGCAACAAGAGCACTCAGCTAGTTGAACTGTCATTGGAACAGCTAGCACTTGTGGAACGCACACACAGAAAGACCAAGCAAACATCAGGGATGAACAACCCAGTGGTTTTAAGAACTGATGAAGCTGGAGTTCTGAGAGACCAAGAGGGTCAAGTGTGCAATAAGAGAGGGCAGCGACTTGATGAAGCTGGAAACGTCGTTGTCCCTGCTGCTGTCATTGAGATTGTCGCGCCAGCTGGGCACGCCAACGTTGGGAATGATGCAGGTGATCGAGCTATGACACTTGGCGAGCACAACAGACCGGATCAGTTCTATGCCAATCGATCTGCGATTCGCATCCCAACTTTTCAGATGAACGACTTCGAGCTGAAGCCTGCGTACTATGCTCTCGTGAGTCAGAGTCCTTTCCATGGCCTATCTCATGAGCATCCCATGGATCATATCGAAAGGTTCGAGTATTTGGTCACTGGTATGAAATACAATGGAATGCCCAATGAGTTCCTTTTCTGCAAACTCTTCCCGTACTCTCTTAGTGGGGATGTTGCTTATTGGCTGAAGCAGTTAGCTCCTGGTTCGCTAACTACATGGGATGAGACGAATAATGCATTCTTGTGCAATTTCTATGATGACGCGAGATCCGAAGAGCTCAGGAACAAAATTTCTCAATTTTCCCAAGGTCAAACAGAGGGACTCAAGGCTGCTTGGATTCGCTTCAAATCATATCAGAGAGATTGTCCGCACCATGGGTTCAATCAGGTTCAGTTGCTGGGCACCTTCTACAGAGGATCGATTGGAGATACCAGATGGCTTTGGATACTGCGAATAATGGGAACTTCAACACCAGGTATCCAGATGATGCATTCGTGCTGATTGAGAACTTGGCGTCTAGCAATAACACCAAGAATGCTGATTTCGAGAGGAAGAAGCAAGCTGTAGGAATTGATGGGTCTCAAATTGCTGAAGTTCAAGCGAAGCTGGATATTTTGCTTGGGAAGTCGAAGAAGACTGTGCACTTTGCTGATGGAGTCAATAATATCGGTGGTGATGAAATGGAAGACTGTAACTATGTTGGTGGTTCTGGATTTCAGGGTCAGCAATTTGGGTACAACAACAACCGGAACTTCAGGAACAACACTCGCAATTACGGGAACTCTTCGTACCAGCCCATCTCTCCAAAGTCCATAAACAATAAGATGGAATTCATGATGGAACAGATTCTTCGAGGAGAAGAGAAGTTGCAGGGGGATTTCAATGGAAAGTTTGACTCGCTGTACATGGATCTGAATGGGAAAATCGAAGCCATCAGTCTCTCCCAGAGGAAGCTGGAAACTCAGGTTGCTCAAACAGCAGCAGCTGTAAAGAGGCAGGAAGGTGTTCTTCCAGGGAGAACTGAAAATCCATGACCATACGTCAATGCGATCTCCTCAAGTGCAGAAAATTTCGATGAGGATCCTGAAATCGCACAAGCATCGATCGATACTAGCCCAGACACTTGCTCGAATGGATCTAAAATCCCGTGTATCGATCGATACCCCATTAGTGTTGGTCGATACTGAGGCGATTTCCGAGGAGACAACGGAGACTTCGACTGTGGCGCCTCAAGTAGTAGCAGAACGAGTCTATATACCCAGGATACCCTATCATATGCCTCGTATTATGACAAGGAAGGAATGGGAGGATGCCAGATGCAAGGCTTTGTCGAATAAATCGGTTGTGAAAACTTCTTTTGGTGATGATGTATCTGCCAGGGACGATTCAAGAACAAGAGTATCGATCGATACCCTCTCAGAACGAGCCACAAATTATGAAAACACCTGAGCTGATTGCAGAAAGAGTTCGCAAGCCCAAGAAGCTGAATCCTATTCCTCAACACCTCATAGATCATATCACTCCAAAGCAGTTGTGTGGCTTTGAGAAGAGGGTATGAAGGATTCCCCACTAGTTCACTTTTGAAGAAGCTCTAGAGGACTGGCCTCTGCTAAGTCACTTCAAATATTGCAGAGAAACTGAGGAAGAGATCAAGACACTCTTCAATAAGGCCAGAGGTACACCTCCACTGAGATAGTTGACTAAGAGGGAAGACCCAGGGATCTTCCCAGTTCCATGCTCCATCTCTAGAGTTGAATTCAAAGAGTCTCTCGTTGACTCAGGAGCCTGCGTCAATGCCATGTCCAGGGCAATTGCAGAGAGATTGGGAGCTGATATTCAACCTCCAAAGACATCTATCACGTTCGCGAACGATTCCACATCTCTTCCATATGGGGCAATCGCTGATTTGATGTTCACAATAGGAGATTGCCTGGTTCCTACTGATTTTCAGGTTGTGGAGATGAATGCAAAATCTCGTACGCAGTTGATTCTCGGAAGACCGTTCATGGCTACAGTTGGTGCGATTATGGACACACCCAGCAAGCACATCTCATTCTCATACATTGACAAGGAGGTGTACTACAAAGCCATCCCTAGAGGAACTCCCGGACGTGTCTCTTGCATTGAAGATGTCACAGGAGAGTCGCTAGCAGTTGATCTTTTGGAAGAGCCTCCTGATGAGCCTACTGTCACAGACGTTTCAGCTGAACCGCCCAACATACCCAAGGAAGTTGCCAAGAAGGCTAAGGCAACAAAGAAGAAGAAGGCCAAGAGTAAAAACGTCGAGAATCCCCATGTCACTTTAATCCCTCATAAGAGTGATGGGAATTCGATTCAGTATAAGGTCAAGTTCAAAGGAGCTTCGAAGCCATTCTCTAAGGCTAGAGTTCATCTTACTTCGGAGCTGAAAGAGAAGGGAAAAGAGTTCGTGGAAGGCATGCTGAGCAGAACTCTGAAGATAGCAATGTCAAGTTGTGGAGCCTGTTTTGGTGCAAGCTCTTACCCTTATCCAGCCTGAAGGGCGGTACAGTCAAGCTATTGACGTTAAACGAGCGCTTGGTGGGAGGCAACCCACTGGTGAGTCTGCTTTTGATTCGTTTTCTTTTTATTTTTCGTTTTGTGTCAGGATAAACAAGGAGCAGACTCAAGATCGCCTTAGTGTCGATCGATACCCCATTGGTATCGATCGACACCAATCGCGAATGTATGGTTCATCAAATCGATTTAAGCATGGTATCGATCGATACCAGTCTGTGTGTCGGTCGATACTCAATGTTCCAGCAAGGTAACTTCTTGTTTTTCCCAATTTTCTTCTATTCTTTTGTCTTCTTTTACCTACTCTGGGCTAGATAACACTGGAGACAGTGTTGTTCAAGTCTGGGGGAGGTGTCTGCTGACATTGTGTTTGTTTTTCTTAGAGTCAGTCGTTTTATTGAGTCAAAAACGTTTTATTGAGTCAAAACTTGTTGGAGATAATGATCATGTGCTTGAACCTATTGATTTGATTTTGTTTTTGAGTGCACAGTGTTACATGATCAGTTCTAGATCGACTAATGAAAAATCCATAGACTGACCAGTTAACTAGAAAACATCAATGTCTCCAGCAGAGTTCTTCTAAAGCCTGAGCCAAATTTTTGCTCTTCATCAATGTGGTTAGTGTTTTTAGAGCTTGATTCATCATTCATATATGATAAAGGAACCCATGTGTTTAGAGTTATGGTATCTCTCTCCCATGTTATAAGTTTATAAATAAGAGCATAAAAGATTGAAATGATTTTCTTCTAAGTAGAGGGTTAGGAAAATTTCCAGCGATCCCATTATTTTACTTAAGAGGGAATGATCACACAAAGGATTGGAAGCGAGGCTAGGATTTTCCTATGATGCCATTATTCGCCTACATCCTTTGATACATTGAGAGGGAAGGACCAGGGATTCGGTGGCAAACACCATCAATACTCGCGTTTCATACCTTGATGTGTATATGCAAAGCTGAAAAGAAAAGAAAGAACATAATAAGAAATAAGTCTGGGGGAGAGAAATTAATACCAAAAAGTGTGAAAAAGGGTGGATCCTTGTCATGATATCGCATGGTAAAGAATCTAGAAGGTTCTTGAACATTGGTTGCAGCGATGAAACTGGCGATGAGGGTTTTACTTGAACAATGCTGCGAGATAATGTATGGAGTCTGGAAAAGCTGCGAATGTTTACGGAGAATTACATGGTGGTTAGATCAAAAGCTGATTAGGTAACATTTGGGAACTTAAAAAGAGGGTCTTTTCATGGTTCGTGAACAGGTGAGTCTCTACGTTTTCAAACCTCTTTCTCTGGTTTAGTCTTCTATTTGCTTGAGGGCAAGCAAAGGCTAAGTCTGTGGGAGTTGATATATCATGGTTTTTACCCTGTTTAGACCATGATATAAGTCCTTTTTATAGAGTCTTTCTAGTGTTTTATAGTATTTTAGAGTCTTTTACAGGTTATAGCACGTTTGGAGCATTATTGGAATTATTGGAGCTTTCTGGAACAGTTTGGAGCAGAAGCTGAAGTCGTGTTGCTGAGTACCTGATTTCACGACAAGCATCGATCGATACCCCCTGGTATCGATCGATACTCTTCGAGGCTGACACGACATGAGACTTTAATGAAGAGTTGAAGAATTGCAACTTGGTCCAGAAGTTTTTAATAATTACAAGAAGACCCAATTCGTGATTTAGGTTATTTATAGGGATTTTACAGCCACTTTTAGGCTATGCTTTATTTTCTATTGCTTTATTTTACTTTGGTTTGAGAGAGACAAGTCTGAATCTCCCTTCGTCCGAGATCAGATCTCAAAACCATCTTGTTACTCTTATTTTTTATTGATGATTTATTCAGTTATGTTGATTGTTTCATTCTCCATGTCTGAGTAGATTCACTTTAGGTTTGGGGTTTTCTCATAAGGATTTCTTTGAATGCTAGGTTGATTATCTGTTTAGGATTCACCATCTGAATTAGTTCTTCGCCTTAGGTTGTGTTCAAAGCTAATTCTAGGTTGACGAATCTGGAACTTAGATCTTAGGATAATTGATTAGGCACGACAGTGCGATTAATTACATGATAGAGCCTAGGTGAGCAAATTGATTATTCGCAAAGAGATTTGGTTTAATTGATTTGTGATCATATCAAACCTGATATTAAAGCTGATTTAGACTTTAGGATTCGCAAAAAGATTTGGAATTCTAGGAGTTAGATTTAGATAGTTTTCGCAACGACAGTTGGTTAATTATATCTTAGTGATTTGAGTTCAAAAATTGCGCTAAATCTGAATCCTGATTAGTTAGTTTATCTGAATACATTGATTTCCTGAGAAATACCCTGAGTCTATATTTTCTCAATTGAATTACAACTCTTTTAATTTCTGCACTGCTTTCAATTACATCTGTTTGGCTTAGCTTAATTCGATACTATACAATCTATTGTGCATCTCTGTGAGTCTTTGTGGTTCGACCCCTAGCTATACTACAACTACTGCTTTAGTACTGTTAGGGTATTAATTTGAGCATATCAATGTAGCAAATAATTGTTTTAAGAGCGTTGAAGTGCGGTTCACGGGGATCATGCATCTGATATGAGATTTTCCCTCGGGCAGGAAGTTTCTCGGCTGCACGTCCCAGCTCCATTTCACCCGGTGTGAAAGCTTTGCCTTCCCCTGATTTCTCGGCTGCATACACTGGCCCGGCACCACTCTTTGCATGCGTCCGAGACTGCATTTTCCCTCGGGCATGAGATTTTTCGGACTCATGCACCGACTGAAACCAACTGGTGTTCTCCCCTCTCGGCAAAAACTTCTAGCACCCGCTCCATGCACCAGCTCCATGCGGCCGAGATTGAAAAATTTCTGGGTCAAAACCCGGTTTGTTCCTGGTTGACCCGGTTCCCCTTTCTTTATTATAAATACTCTAAAAACCCTAATTAGAGGGGGATGCTTTTCTTTGGCTCAAAACCCTTACCTTTGAGAGAGTTTGAGATTTGTAAGAAAGGATCTTCTACTTTTTATGAAATTAAGTCTTTGTTTTCAATGAATCCTTCTATCTAATCTTCTTTCTATCTTATCTATTCAAGATTCATCCATGAAAACCTCTCCTATCAAAATCAATTTTGAGGGGCTTTTCATGGGTCTTGAGTAGTCTTTTAGGGTTTAGAGATGGGATAGATTAGGATGATCCAAGGCTTGATTCATGATGTTTAGGGTTATATCTTCTTATATCCTTTCTTGTTTAATGTTCTTAAGGCTAAATATAGCTTGAAAAAGTAGGTTTAGATCATAAGTGCACACCAAGTGTTTGATGAAATGCCTTGATGAATTAAACAAGAGATTTATATTCCTAGCCTATGACAATAGTTTTCTAGGGTGTATTTTTGGTTGATCTTGTCGATTTAAACTTAATGCTTTCTAATCAATGATCCACAAATGATGATTTGCTAATGGGTTAGGTGATTATCATAGTGATTAATTGCTTGAAAGAGAATTAGTCAAGTTTATGATCTAATGCCTAGGGATTAGCTTGTTTGAGTAAACGAACATCATGAATTGAACTTGGGACTTCTTATATCAATAACCTTATCTCTAGATTCGCTTTTGCTTATTGATTTACATCTTGCTTAGTTGTTTATTTGCCTTAATTAGGTTATATAATCACAACACACTTGTTTAGCTTAACTTACAATTGTTCCTTGCATTCTTAGTGATTAGGATAAATCCCGATAAGGTTCGATAACCTCTTATGCTACAATTGCATTTAGAGAATTGACTCTAGAGATACCAAAATATCTTGTATCATGAAGCTTGGTGGCTGATGCATGTAGACAGTTTCGTCTAAGTGGCCATGAAGAAAGGCATTTTTGACGTCTAGTTGATGAACCGGCCAATCTCGAGAGAGAGCAAGGTGAAGAACTGTTCGAATTGTAGTGGGTTTGACAACGGGGCTGAAAGTCTAATGATAGTCGACACCGATTTGTTGAGATTTTCCGTTTGCAACGAGACGGGCCTTGTAGCGAGAGAGGGTGCCATCTGCATTGAATTTATGTCTAAAAAGCCACATGCAACGAATAATTTTAGTATTAGGAGGCCGTGGAACCAAGTCCCACGTATTAGTTACCTTAAGAGCACCGTGTTCATCAGACTTAGCGAAGTTCCAATTAGGATCCCGAGCAGCATGAACATGAGATAAGGGAAGAGGAGAAACGATATCCGTATGAAGAGAAATAATTTTCTTGGTTTTGGTGATACCGCTTTGACTCCGCGTCTGCATACGGTTTGGTGGAGGCTGAGCCGGACTGGTCGAAGCATTCCTAGGAGCAACATTAGAGGTAGAAGAAGCTGGTGGAGCGGAAGGATGCAAAGAACTATGATCAGATTGTAGTGGTGCGGAATCTACCAAAGGTAAAGAAGAAGAGGATGTATGTTGCGCCGTCGAAGGAGAAAGTGTAGCCGATGAAGGAGAAGGGACGTGGTCAGTTGAGAGAGAGGGAGAATGAACTTGATCGGAGGTGTTTGAAATTGTTGGAGAAGGTGGAGGAAGTTGGTCCGTGTGAGGAGAAGGAGAAGTGGCGGAGATGAGAGGTAGAGGCGGATATGAGAGGGTGTTTGGAGCTTGAGTTGTAGGAGATGGAGATGATGTGGGTGCAATGGGGAATGTCATTTCGTCAAAAACAACATGACGCGAAATGATGATGCGGCGAGAGGAGAGATCAATGCACCTATACCCTCGATAGTTTGTCGGGTAACCTAGAAAAATACACCGAGTGGAGCGTGGAGAATGCTTGTTGATAGAAGTTGGAAGAAGAATAGGATAGCATAAACAACCAAAAACCCGAAGGTGATCATATGAGACATTTTTATTGAAAAGACGAGTAAAAGGAACCTCATTGATGATGCTTGAGGGAAGGATATTAAAGAGATGAGCAGCCATGTTTAAAGCTTTGACCCAATATGTGTTGGGCAGATTTGCCTGAAAAAGGAGAGCACGCACAAGATTGTTGATAGTACGTAAAGTACGTTCAGCCCTACCGTTTTGCTGAGACGTGTAAGGGCACGAGAAACAGGGCTGAATACCATTTTTGGAGAAGAAATCATTAATATCACGGTTGTTAAATTCACCTCCATTGTCACTTCGAAAAGTTTTGATACGAATTTGAAATTGAGTTTTCACAAAGTTGAACAAATGTAAAAAATTTGCAAAAACTTCACTTTTTTGACGAATGGGATAAATCCAAACAAAATGTGAAAATTGATCAAGAAAAATAACGTATTACTTTATTCCACTAACGCTCGAGACTGGAGAAGTCCATATGTCGGAGTGTATTATTTCAAACGGAGAAGACACGACAGAAGTCGAGGAATAAAATGGTTGACGAATGTGTTTCCCTAATTGACAAGCATGACAAAGGGAAGACATATTGTTTTTAAAAAAATTTAAAAAACCAGAAGAAGCTAAAAAACGAAGCACGGAATCACCGGGATGACCCAACCGTTGATGCCAAATTGAAGCAGAAGTAGATGTGAGAAAGACTTGATGCTATATGATATATCACGGTTTTTACCCTGTTTAGGCCATGATATAAGTCCTTTTCATAGAGTCTTTCTAGTGTTTTGTAGTGTTTTAGAGTCTTTTACAGGTCTTATCACATTTGGAGTATTATTGGAGATATTGGAGTTCTTTGGAGCATTCTGGAGCGAAAGTGAAGTCTGAGGACTAAGTGCCCGATTTTAGCATTGCGCATCGATCGATACCTCCTTGGTATCGATCGACACCAGCTGGGAAATCATGGGCCGCGACTTTTTATGAAGTTTTAAGAATTGCAAAAGTGCCCAGAAGACTCTGATATTTACAAGAAGACCCCAAGTCGTGATTTAGGTTATAAATAGGAGTTTTAAGACATCTGTTTAGGCTATGCTTTATTTTGCTTAAGTTTAAGAGAGATTTTGGTGAGAGATACAAGTCTGATTTCCCTTCGTCCGAGATCAGATCTCAAACCTTGTTTATCTTTCTGATTTTATATAGAGTATTTATTCAAACATGTTTATTAATTTAATCTCCATGTCTGAGTAGATCTCTTGTTAGGTTTGGGGATTCTCATAAGGGATTTCTTTGAATGCTAGGTTAATTAGTTATTTAGGGTTCATAATCTGAATTAGTTCTTCACCTTAGGTTGTTCTCATAGCTAATTCTAGATTGATCACCTAGAACTTAGATCTTAGGATAATTGATTAGGCACGACAGTGCAATTAATTACCTGATAGAACTAGGGTGAGCAAATTGATTATTCGCAAAGAAATTTGGTTTAATTGATTTGTGAACATATCAAACTTGAAATTAAGGCTGATTTATTCTTAGGGATTTGCAAAGAAATTTGGGATTCTGAAGTTTAGATTTAGATAGTTTTCGCAACGACAGTTGGTTAATTATACTTTAGTGATTTGAGTTCGAGAACCATGCTTAACCTGAACCCTGATTAGTTAGTTTGTTTTGAATTCATTGATTTCCTGAGAAATATCCCTGAACCTATCTTTTTCCCATTGAATACAAATCTTTTACTGCTTCCTGTTTTCTGCTTTACCTGAATTGCTTAGCTTAGCTTGATTCTATAATTTATTGAGTGATTTATGTGGATCCTTGTGTTCGACCCCTAGCTAGACTACAACTACTGCTTTAGTACTGTTAGGGTATTAAATTGAGCATATCAATTTTGGCGCCGTTGCCGGGGATTCAATTTCACCATTAGATTGTAGCTGTCGAGTTTCGACTAAGCCCGCCAGTATCGATCGATACTACCTAGTATCGGTCGATACCGAGCCGATTTTATTGTTGATATCGATCGATACCATCAGTATCGGTCGATACTCATCGTGACTTTGGTTACTAACGTTCTTGATCTTAGTGTTTCAGGTGCATGCCTGTTCGTGAAACCAGAAGAAACAAGAGCACTCAGCTGGTCAATCTTTCGTTAGAGGAACTAGCACGTTTAGAACGCACAAATAGAAGGACAAAGCAGACATCAAGGATGAACAACCCAGTGGTTTTAAGAGTTCATGAAGCTGGAATTCTGAGAGACCAACAGGGTCATGTGTGCAATGAAGGAGGGCAGCGACTTGATGAGGCTGGAAACATCATTGTCCCTGCTCCTGTTGCTGAGATTGTCGCGCCAGCTGGGCGCGCCAACGTTGGGAATGCTGCAGGTGATCGAGATAGAACACTTGGCGAGCATAACAGGCCTGATCAGTTCTTTGCCAATCGAGCTGCGATTCGCATACCGGCTTTTCAGAGGAATGACTTCGAGCTGAAGCCAGCATACTACGCTCTCGTAAGTCAGAACCCATTCCATGGTCTACCTCATGAGCATCCCATGGATCACATCGAAAGGTTCGAGGACTTGGTCACTAGCATGAAGTACAATGGAGTGCCCAACGAGTTCCTTTTCTGCAAACTCTTCCCGTACTCTCTTGGTGGGGATGCTGCTTATTGGCTGAAGCAGCTTGCTCCTGATTTACTTACTACATGGGATGAGACGAAGAACGCGTTCCTGGTTAATTTCTATGATGATGTGAGATCCGAGGAGCTCAGGAACAAGATCTCTCAGTTCGCTCAGGGTCCGACGGAAGCATACAAGGCTTCATGGGTTCGTTTCAAGTCCTATCAGAGAGACTGTCCGCACCATGGGTTCACTCAGGTGCAGCTGCTGGGCACGTTCTACAGAGGGGTTGACTGGAGATACCAGATGGGACTCTGCAAGCAATGGGAACTTCTTCACCAGGTATCCGGATGATGCAGTTGTGCTGATAGAGAACTTGGCGTCTAGTAATAGCACCAAGAATGCTGATTTCGAAAGGAAAAAGCAAGCTGGAGGAACAGAGGGGTCGCAGATTGCTGACATGCAGGCCAAGCTGGATTTTCTTGTTGGAAAGTCGAAGAAATCTGTGCACTTTGCTGATGAAGTAGCGAATGTGGAAGAGGAAGAAGAGGATGTTAACTACGTTGGTGGTTCTGGTTTCCAAGGTCAGCGATTTGGGTATAACAACAACAGGAACTTCAACAACAACAACCAGCAAGGTGGGTACAAGTTAGAGGGGAACCAATCTGGTTTCGGAGCGAAGCAATTCACTCATAAACCACTTCAGAGCAGCGATTTCACTCGCAACTATGGCAACTCTTCGTACCAACCAGCATCTCCCAAATCCACAGACAACAAAATGGAATCCATGATGGAACAGCTTCTTCTGGGACAGCAGAAGTTGCAGGTGGATTTCAATGGAAAGTTTGATTCGCTGTACATGGATCTGAATGGGAAGATCGAGGCCATGAACCTTTCCAATAAGAAGCTGGAAACCCAAGTGGCCCAGACAGCAGCAGCAATAAAGAGGCAGGAAGGTTTTCTTCCAGGGAAAACTGAGAATCCAAGGGAACATATCAACGCCATCACTTTGAGGAATGGCAAAGAGGTGTCTACAGGAGTGAGGAACATCCAAAACCTCGTCGATCTTGCTGGAGATGACGATTGGGATTCTGAAAATCCCCAGGTATCGATCGATACCGATCTGTGTCGATCGACACCAGTCCAGACATCCACTCAGGTGAATCCTAAAACCCGTGTATCGATCGATACCCCTCAAGTATCGATCGATACTGAGACACAACCAGAGAAGGAACCCGAGATTGTCAAGGAAAGGGTGTATACACCCAAGGCACCTTTTCCTATACTTCCTAAGCTGACAAGGAAGGAATGGGAAGACGCCAGATGCAAGGCCATGCTGGATAAGTTGGTTGTGGAACTTCCCTTTGTTGATGCTATCAAGACATGTCCAGCTTTCAGGAGATACGTGAAGAAGATGGTCTCTAGCAACGTGAACATAGAGGAGGGTGTCATGTTGATCACAGCTGAGTGCAGTGCGATGCTGCTAAACAAGATTCCTAAGAAGCTACCAGACCCAGGGAGCTTTGTTTTGGACTGCACTATCTACTCAGACAGATTTGAGCGAGCTATCTGTGATATTGGGTCAAGTGTGAACCTTATGCCACACTCAGTTGCCAAGCGAATGGGGATGACAGATTTCCTATCTACAAAGATTTCGCGGGTACTTGCTGATCGCTCACTACGACTTCCAGAGGGGCTACTTGAAGATATCCCTGTCATGATTGGGAATTGCTTGATCCCAACAGATTTCATTGTCCTTAAGTACGATGCTGGGCCTAAGGATCCTCTCATCCTAGGCAGACCATTCCTTGCAACTGCTGGAGCCTTAATTGACTGCAAGAATGGACAGATTGCTCTCAATATCGGTGACTTGGTGATGTCCTTCAACATGGAAATATTGATGAAAAGGCCAACCATCGATGGACAGACATTCTATGTGGACACCTTCAGTGACATAGCTGAAGAGTACTTCCTGGAGTTGCATCCTGAAGATCCACTTGAGAGAGCATTGGTCTGTTCAGCCACTTTAGAAGTCCGTTCATGTGACGAATCTGCTGGATACTCGAAGATGCTCGATTCTGCATCACCAGTATCGATCGATACCACCTGGGTATCGATCGATACCCTACGGCCATAAAGAGAGTTGGCCGATGGTTCTAAGCAAGCTGCTGGGCTTGGAGATTGGAGTATAGAGAAGGCTCCTAAAGTGGAACTAAAACCACTTCCAGCGAACTTGAGGTATAGTTTTCTTGGTCCTAATTCAACATACCTAGTTATCGTTAATGCTTCTTTAAATACCACAGAGGTTGCTTTACTGCTGAGCAAGCTGCGCAAGTATCGCAAAGCTCTTGGCTATTCTCTTGCTGATATTTCAGGTATAGCACCAGACTTGTGCATGCATCGGATTCACTTGGAGGATGAGTCAAAGTCTTCGATTGAGTGTCAGAGGAGACTGAATCCAAACCTGAAGGAAGTGGTCAGAAAGGAGGTGATGAAGCTGTTGGAAGCAGGGATTATCTATGCCATCTCGGATAGTTCTTGGGTTAGTCCAGTTCACATTGTGCGTAAGAAAGGAGGCATCACTGTGGTGAAGAACGAGAAGGACGAGCTGATCCCTACAAGAACAATCACTGGTCACAGGATGTGCATTGACTACAGGAAGCTAAATGCAACCACAAGGTAGGATCACTTCCCTTTGCCATCCATTGACCAAATGCTGGAAAGGTTAGCAAGTCACCCATACTACTGTTTCCTTGATGGGTACTCCGGCTTTTTCCAGATTCCTATACATCCAGAGGACCAGGGAAAGACGACCTTCACATGTCCCTATGGCACATTCGCCTACAGAAGAATGCCATTTGGGTTATGTAACGCTCCAGCGACCTTTCAGCGTTGCATGATGTCGATTTTCACAGATATGACTGAGGAGTTCATGGAGGTCTTCATGGATGATTTTTCTGTGTATGGATCGTCATTCAAGGGCTGTCTGGATAACTTGTGCAAAGTGCTTCAGCGATGTGAGGAGAAGCATTTGGTTCTTAATTTGGAGAAATGCCACTTCATGGTACAAGATGGCATTGTTCTTGGTCACAAGGTTTCTAAGGCGGGAATCGAAGTCGACAAGGCAAAGATTCAGGTCATGACGAGCTTGCAACCTCCACGATCTGTTCCTGAGATACGAAGCTTCCTTGGTCATGCTGGTTTCTACAGGAGGTTCATCAAAAATTTTAGCAAGCTTGCACGCCCACTCACAGCCCTGTTATGTAAGGAAGTCAAGTTTGACTTCACATCTGATTGCCTTGTAGCCTTCGAGGAAATCAAGAAGGCATTGGTGAGTGTTCCTGTAGTTCAACCACCTGATTGGAGCTTGCCTTTTGAGGTTATGTGTGATGCCAGTGACTTCGCTGTTGGAGCTGTGTTGGGTCAGAGGAAAGACAAGAAACTACATGCTATCTATTATGCCAGCAGGACGTTGGATGATGCTCAGCGAAACTACAACACCACTGAGAAGGAGTTGCTGGCAGTGGTCTTCTATTTTGAGAAATTTTGGTCCTACTTGATTGGGAGCAAGGTCATTGTTCACACAGACCATGCTGCTCTCAAATACCTGATGAAGAACAAGGACCTCAAGCCTCGTCTATGCCGATGGGTTCTTTTGCTCCAAGGTTTCGACATCGAGATCAAGGACAAGAAAGGAGTTGAGAATGGCGTTGCTGACCACTTATCGCGACTAAAGGTCGATGAGTTCGTCCCTATTGATGATTGTTTGCCAGAGGAAGGTGTTTACCTCATTGAAACGATCTTTCATGACCTTTATCCCGAAAATCTGCAATTTCCACGAATTCAGACTTTCGGTATCGATGGATACTCACCTAGTATCGATCGATACCCGTCGCGACCTGCACCTGTTTTGTCCGATGAACAGCTGAACTGCTATGATGTCTGTATAGTCGCTGACTCTAGTGCTGCACGTCCATGGTACGCAGACATCGCCAACTACCTTGCTATAGAGACTGAGCCACAATATCCAACAAAATATGCAAGGAAGAAGTTTATGTGCGATGTAAGGAGATTCTTCTGGGGCGAGCCTTACCTATACAAGCATTGCTCAGATGGTGTTTATAGAAGATGCGTTGCAGAGTCTGAAATATCAGCTATTCTTTTTCATTGCCATGGGTCTGAGTATGCTGGTCACTTTGCTCACTTCAAGACGGTATCCAAGGTTCTACAAGCAGGCTTCTGGTGGCCTACCATGTTTAAGGATGCTCACACATTCGTTTCACTGTGTGATGCTTGTCAGAGGAGAGGGAAGATCAGCAAGAGACATGAGATGCCACAAAATTTCATCCTTGAGGTTGAAGTTTTTGATTGCTGGGGCATCGACTTTATGGGTCCCTTTCCACCATCACAGAAGAAACAATACATCCTGGTTGCAGTGGACTATGTGTCCAAATGGGTGGAGGCGATATCTAGTGAGCACAATGACTCTGCAGTGGTTCTTAAGCTGTTTAAGACCATCATCTTTCCTCGCTTTGGAGTGCCTCGAATTGTGATAAGTGATGGTGGCTCTCACTTTATCAACAAGATTCTCGAGAGGTTGCTAAAAAAGTATGGTGTAAACCATAGAGTGGCTACTCCATACCACCCTCAAACCAGTGGGCAAGTCGAAGTCTCCAACAGGCAGATCAAGGAGATTCTGGAAAAGACAGTGAGTGATTCAAGGAAGGATTGGTCTACAAAGCTGGATGATGCACTATGGGCTTACAGGACTGCTTTCAAGACACCGCTGGGCACTACACCATTTCACATGATGTATGGGAAAGCATGTCACCTTCTAGTGGAGATTGAGCACAAGGCAGCATGGGCAACGAAGTTGCTGAACTTTGACATCAAGCCTGCTGCAGAATGGAAGTTGATTCAGCTGAATGAGCTGGATGAGATCAGGCATCACGCCTATGAGAACTCTAGGCTGTACAAGGAGAGAACAAAGGCTTATCATGATAAGAAGATCATCTCCAGAAACTTTGAGCCTAATGACCAGGTACTTCTGTATAACTCTCGTTTACAATTGTTTCCTGGTAAACTACGTTCTCGTTGGTCAGGTCCCTTCACCATCAAGGAGGTCATACCACATGGAGCTGTCGTACTGATCGACCCAGCAGGACATGAGTTCACTGTCAATGGACATAGGGTGAAACATTATTGGGCGAAAGCCGAGATTCCAACAGGGCAGATAATGCCTTTGGATGATGCACCAACAGCCTGAAGGGCGTTACAGTCAAGCTATTGACGTTAAACGAGCGCTTGGTGGGAGGCAACCCACTGGTGAGTCTGTCTTTGAGTCATTTTTGGTTTTTATTTTCGTCTGCTTTGAGTCTGTGTCAGGATGAACAAGGAGAAACTCGAAATCGCCTAAGCATCGATCGACACTAATCGCGGATGAAAAGTTCACCAAGTCGATCTAAGCATGGTATCGATCGATACCATACTGTGTGTCGATCGACACTCGGTGTTCCAAGAAGGTAATTTCTTGTTTCTCTTCGTTTCTTCTATTCTTTTGTTCTATTTCACTGACTCTAGGCTAGATAACACTGGAGACAGTGTTGTTCAGTCTGGGGAGGTGTCTGCTGACATTGTTTTCGTTTTTCTTAGAGTCAGTTGTTTTATCGAGTCAAAATTGTTTTTTTGAGTCAAAACCTATTGGAGATTATGATCCTGTGCTTGAACCTATTGATTTGATTTTGTTTTTGAGTGCACAGTGTTACAGGATCAGTTCTAGATCGACTAATGAAAAATCCAAAG
>PKML01043648.1:501287-592087 GCA_002933935.1 Eutrema yunnanense
GGGTTTTCTCATAAAGGATTTCTTTGAATGCTAGGTTAATTATCTGTTTAGGATTCACCATCTGAATTATAGTTCTTCACCTTAGGTTGTGTTCATAGCTAATTCTAGGTTGATAAATCTTGAACTTAGATCTTAGGATAATTGATTAGGCACGAGAGTGCAATTAGGTGAGCAAATTGATTATTCGCAAAGAGATTTGGTTTAATTGATTTGTGAACATATCAAACCTGATATTAAAGCTGATTTAGAATTTAGGATTCGCAAAGAGATTTGGAATTCCTAGGATTTAGATTTAGATAGTTTTCGCAACGAGAGTTGGTTAGCTATATTTTAGTGTTTTGAGTTCAAGAACTACGCTAAATCTGAATCATGTTAGTTAGTTTATCTGCATTCATTGATTTCCTGAGAAAAACCCTGAGCCTATATTTCCCTGATTGATTTACAACTGTTTAATTTCTGCACTGTTTTTAATTACATTCGTTTGGCTTAGCGTAATTCGACACTTCATAATCTATTGTGTGATCTCTGTGAGTCTTCTGTGGTTCGACCCCTAGCTATACTATTACAACTGCTTTAGTACTTTAGGGTATTAAATTGAGCATATCAGTTTTGACGAATCAGTGAAGTGATATACTCATATATAGCATGTTTTAGCTTGCATTTCGTTTAGAGTTTTGTGTAATTTACATGCATAATCATGGTCTTGTTTTGCATTTAGGTCTCATTTAGATATTAGGACATTTGCATTAGGTCTAGTGAGTTTCTTGCATGTTTTGGAGTCCTTTCTTAGGTACTTTGGAGACTTTCAGATACTTTGGAGGAGCTCGTACTTAGCTCGGGATCTTGAAGCAACGGCTAGAAACATGAAAGATCGGAAATATTTCTCCCTCGGATTTCCCCTCAGCACCGGCTCGACACAAGAATCTCCCTCAACCGATATGAGATTTTCCCTCGGACAGGGGGGTTTCTCGGCTGCATACACCGGCCCGATGCCATCTTCTGAGCGTCCGATATGAGATTTTCCCTCGGGCAGAAAGTTTCTCGGCTGCACGTCCCGGCTCCATCTGACCCGGTGTGAAAGCTTTGCCTTCCTCGGATTTATCGGCTGCACATCCCGGCTCCATCTCACCCGGTGTGAAAGCTTTGCCTCCCTCGGATTTCTCGGCTGCATACACCGGCCCGTCACCACTCTTCTCACGCGTCTGATATGAGATTTTCCCTCGGGCAGGAAGTTTCTCGGTTGCACGTCCCAGCTCCATCTCACCCGGTGTGAAAGCTTTGCCTTCCTCTGATTTCTCGACTGCATACACCGGCCCGACACCACTCTTTGCATACGTCCGAGACTGCATTTTCCCTCGGGCAGGAGATTTTTCGGACTCATGCACCGACTGAAACCAACTGGTGTTGCTCCCCTCTCGGCAAAAACTTCTAGCACCCGCTCCATGCACCAGCTCCATGCGGCCGAGATTGAAAAATTTCTGGGTCAAAACCCGGTTTGTTCCTGGTTGACCCGGTTCCCCTTTCTTTATTATAAATACTCTAAAAACCCTAATTAGAGGGGGATGCTTTTCTTTGGCTCAAAACCTTTACCTTTGAAAGAGTTTGAGATTTGTAAGAAAGGATCTTCTACTTTTTATGAAATTAAGTCTTTGTTTTCAATGAATCCTTCTATCTAATCTTCTTTCTATCTTATCTATTCAAGATTCATCCATGAAAACCTCTCCTATCAAAATCAATTTTGAGGGGCTTTTCATGGGTCTTGAGTAGTCTTTTAGGGTTTAGAGATGGGATAGATTAGGATGATCCAAGGCTTGATTCATGATGTTTAGGGTTATATCTTCTTATATCCTTTCTTGTTTAATGTTCTTAAGGCTAAATCTAGCTTGAAAAAGTAGGTTTAGATCATAAGTGCACACCAAGTGTTTGATGAAATGCCTTGATGAATTAAACAAGAGATTTATATTCCTAGCCTATGACAATAGTTTTCTAGGGTGTATTTTTGGTTGATCTTGTTGATTTAAACTTAATGCTTTCTAATCAATGATCCACAAATGATGATTTGCTAATGGGTTAGGTGATTATCATAGTGATTAATTGCTTGAAAGAGAATTAGTCAAGTTTATGATCTAATGCCTATGGATTAGCTTGTTTGAGTAAACGAACATCATGAATTGAACTTGGGACTTCTTATATCAATAACCCTATCTCTAGATTCGCTTTTGCTTATTGATTTACATCTTGCTTAGTTGTTTATTTGCCTTAATTAGGTTACATAATCACAACACACTTGTTTAGCTTAACTTACAATTGTTCCTTGCATTCTTAGTGATTAGGATAAATCCCGATAAGGTTCGATAACCTCTTATGCTACAATTGCATTTAGGTAATTGACTCTAGAGATACCAAAATATCTTGTATCATGAAGCTTGGTGGCTGATGCATGTAGACAGTTTCGTCTAAGTGGCCATGAAGAAAGGCATTTTTGACGTCTAGTTGATGAACCGGCCAATCTCGAGAGAGAGCAAGGTGAAGAACTGTTCGAATTGTAGTGGGTTTGACAACGGGGCTGAAAGTCTCGTGATATTCGACACCGATTTGTTGAGATTTTCCGTTTGCAACGAGACGGGCCTTGTAGCGAGAGAGGGTGCCATCTGCATTGAATTTATGTCTAAAAAGCCACATGCAACGAATAATATTAGTATTAGGAGGCCGTGGAACCAAGTCCCAGGTATTAGTTACCTTAAGAGAACCGTATTCATCAGACATAGCGAAGTTCCAATTAGGATCCCGAGCAGCATGAACATGAGATAAGGGAAGAGGAGAAACGATATCCGTATGAAGAGAAATAATTTTCTTGGTTTTGGTTATACCGCTTTGACTCCGCGTCTGCATACGGTTTGGTGGAGGCTGAGCCGGACTGGTCGAAGCATTCCTAGGAGCAACATTAGAGGTAGAAGAAGCTGGTGGAGCGGAAGGATGCAAAGAACTATGATCAGATTGTAGTGGTACGGAATCAACCAAAGGTAAAGAAGAAGAGGATGTATGTTGCGCCGTCGAAGGAGAACGTGTAGCCGATGAAGGAGAAGGGACGTGGTCAGTTGAGAGAGAGGGAGAATGAACTTGATCGGAGGTGTTTGAAATCGTTGGAGAAGGTGGAGGAAGTTGGTCCGTGTGAGGAGAAGGAGAAGTGGCGGAGATGAGAGGTAGCGGCGGATATGAGAGGGTGTTTGGAGCTTGAGGTGTAGGAGATGGAGATGATGTGGGTGCAAAGGGGAATGTCATTTCGTCAAAAACAACACGCGAGATGATGATGCGGCGAGAGGAGAGATCAATGCACCTATACCCTCGATAGTTTGTCGGGTAACCTAGAAAAATACACCGAGTTGAGCATGGAGAAAGCTTGTTGATAGAAGTTGGAAGAAGAATAGGATAGCATAAACAACCAAAAACCCGAAGGTGATCATATGAGACATTTTTATTGAAAAGACGAGTAAAAGGAACCTCATTGATGGTGCTTGAGGGAAGGATATTAAAGAGATGATCAGCCTTGTTTAAAGCTTTGACCCAATATGTGTTGGGCAGATTTGCCTGAAAAAGGAGAGCACGCACAAGATTGTTGATAGTACGTAAAGTACGTTCAGCCCTACCGTTTTGCTGAGACGTGTAAGGGCACGAGAAACAGGGCTGAATACCATTTTTGGAGAAGAAATCATTAATATCACGGTTGTTAAATTCACCTCCATTGTCACTTCGAAAAGTTTTGATACGAATTTGAAATTGAGTTTTCACAAAGTTGAACAAATGTAAAAAATTTGCAAAAACTTCACTTTTTTGACGAATGGGATAAATCCAAACAAAATGTGAAAATTGATCAAGAAAAATAACGTATTACTTTATTCCACTAACGCTCGAGACTGGAGAAGTCCATATGTCGGAGTGTATTATTTCAAACGGAGAAGACACGACAGAAGTCGAGGAATAAAATGGTTGACGAATGTGTTTCCCTAATTGACAAGCATGACAAAGGGAAGACATATTGTTTTTTTTAAATTTAAAAAACCAGAAGAAGCTAAAAAACGAAGCATGGAATCACCGGGATGACCCAACCGTTGATGCCAAATTGAAGCAGAAGTAGATGTGAGAAAGACTTGATGCTATATAGATGGAGAAGGTAGAGAAACGGCATAAAGAGGTCCAATGCTATCACAACGGATGAGAGGAGCTCGGGTACGGAGATCTTTAACAATAAAACCAAAAGGGTCAAATTCAATAGAACAAAGATTATCAATAGTAAATTGTCGCACATAAATGAGATTTTTAAGAATTTTTGGACATAAAAGAACATTTTTAAGATAGAGAGGACGAGAACTAGAAGGAATTGAAGAATTACCAGAAGCAATAGCAGGTAAAAGAGAACCATTACCAACAGTGATAAGAGGAAGAGATGAACGAGAGGAGATGGAGTCGAGTGTACCAGATTGGGAGGTAAGATGTGCAGTGGCGCCGGTGTCCATGTACCAACCAGCATCAGATTGATCGGAGAGAGTCATGGTGTTGAAAGCATTAGCGAGAGTGGTGGGAATGAATTCAGAGTGTGGAACTTGCGGAGTTTGCGGAGCGGTGGCGTTGTTAGTCGTGAGATACGCGGAGCCGGCTGGCGATGGTGCATGACCAAGGATTCCAGATCTAGTGTGCGATGACGACGGAGGAGGCTGGAAACGTGATGAATTTCCTGAGTTAGGCCAATGTTGATTGGGCCAAGGAGAAGCGTTGGGCCATTGAGGAGCATTGGACCATGGAAAGTAATTGGGCAATTGAGGATAGTTGGGAAAAGCCCAAGGTGGTGATCCATAATTCCAATTGTTACCTTGCCAATTAGAGACGCTGTGGCCGCCTTTGTTGTTTCGTCCACCACGACCATTACAACCACCGCGATTGCTGTGACCGCCTTGATTGTATTGGAACTGATTCGGAGATGATGAAGAGCGAGCGTCAAACTGAGGTGGAGATGAAGCGATGAGAACTTGAGGCGAGGATGCATGATCTGTGTGAGAGAACTGAGTTTGATGTTTCGTCTTCAAACTATCTTCTTCATCTTTGAGCATAGAGCGAGCAGTGTTGAATGTGCACGGAGGAGAGCGATGTTTGATAACATTAATTATGTTATCAAACTTTGGACTAAGACCGTTGAGGAGATGCATAACGAGGGCACGGTCAGAGATTGGAGAGTTCACATTTCGGAGGAGATCGGAGAGAGATTTCAGTTTCTGACAATAGTCATGAACCGAGAGATCACCAATCTGAAGAGTTCGAATCTCATTCTCGAGTTGGATTGCTCGTGTCTCCTTGTTGTCGCGGAAGTGCTTTTCGACGATAGTCCAGAGCTCTTAGGCAGTACAGTTGGTTTTGAGAACATATTTGAGCATAGATTCAGATAGAGTGTCGTATATCCACATCTTGACGGTACCGTCGATTTGAGACCATTGTGTGTCGGTCGGACCGGTGGGCAGAGACGTACCGTCGAGATGGCCAAGAACAGAGAAACTGTGAGAGTGAGTCTCGAACAGCTCTCGCCAAATGTCGTAGTTCATTTGGTTCATGTCAAGAATGATTGGGATGTGAGCCCGGATCTGAGTGAGGCTCATTGAGCGATCGGTGGTCGTGATAGGATTTGTGGTGCCGTTTGTGTTTTCTATTGAAATAGAGAGAAGAAAGAATATCAAGAGGAAACATACAGGAGAACGAGAGAAGTTTGTGAATTGCAGGAAAAAAAAATTGCAGAGAATAGAGAAAAGAAGAGAGAGAGAAGAAGAATAAAAAGAGCGACTGGGAATTTTAGGTTTAGAGCTTTTGCTCTGATACTATGTTTGATTAAGCAATTCCAATCGATGGATTTGTAAGTATTATTGGCAATGAATATATACACAAAGGTGAAGAGAATAGCCGTTGGGGGGTAATCAATAGATTCCTAAATTACATAAAAGAATATATGGTTTCCCTATTCTATTATTCGGGACTCGAATGGTTCGAAGGGAGACGAACAGGAGCTAGTTGCGGGTTCAATAGACGGAGGCGCGGTGGATGGCAGTGTGGCCGCGGGTCGAGATTACCCAGGTGCTGCGAGAGGAGGGCTGCCTGCGGCTGGAAGGCTCGCGCCAGTGGTGAGGGGAGTCCGTGGGGACTTGACTGGTTCGTCGTCTTCTTCATCTCCTTTAGTGTTTTCTGGTTCTTGTGAGTCATTTGGCTTCTCCTCTATGTCAGGAACATGGGCATCAAGTGTTGAATCATGCTTCTCATGATCTTTAGATAGTTTCTCCAAACAAGGCTTGTTTGACTTTTGTGTGTCGGATAAGTGACTAACCGAAGCATCGGTTTCACTAGCCTTGTATTCGAGTATGGTGAGACGATACTCGACTTCTTGAAGTTCATCAACAGTCTTCTCCCTGTACCAAGAGAAAAACTCACTAGTCTCTTTAATTTATTGCTTTGAATCGCGAATCTCCATGGAATTTTGAATAATATCTTATTTTTGCTTCGTTTGTTCCTCCGCCATGGTTTTTGTCTTTTCTTGGATAGCAGCAGCGTCTTGTAGAGTTTGTTCCTTAAGGGTGGTGATGTTTGCAGCAAGGTCATCAAACTTCTTGTTGAATTCGGTGTAGATTGTGTCTAGCCTTTTGTTCAAGGCCGCCACGGTCACGACTTGGCAATCGAGGTATTGATTAAGCATGACGTTGATTGCGTCCAGACGCGTGCTAATCTTTGAGTAGAACATGTGCTGGTCCGAGAATTGATGGTATGAACGTTGTCTATAGTTGACAACGGGAGACGCAAAAGGCTCGTCTCGGTAGTATGGTGGCTCGTGGCTTTTTTTAGAGTAGTTGGTCGGTGCCGGTTTCCGATCCCTGTAGAACGAGTCACACACATTTTGTGAGTCATGACAATGGTTAGCGCAAGATGGGTCATAGTAACCCCGTTCATAGTAGAAATCTCGCTCCAGAGGCGTGTTCATGTTTCAAAGCCTGAAATGAAGGAAAACAAAACCAAAAATCAAATAAAAAAAGTTTGTTCTAGAGTCGTTCTACTAACCTCTAAGGTGTGATAGAAACGATAGCGATCTCTCCCCGGCAACGGCGCCAAAAACATGATGTGATTCGAATTCGTCTCCGAAACTTCAAAGTTTAAATTTGTAAACCTTAAAGCCTGCAAGTGCACAGATGTGCGTTGTAGTACTTGAGGTATCGATCCACAGGGAGAGGGTGTTGTTCTATGAGACCTTAGACATTGTGTAGTAAATAAACCTAGAACGAATATATTTTAATAGTGTTTTTGTAACTAGAATTGTAAAGAATGTCAAACGGAAAATTTCTACTAAACTATTTCTAAAGAAATCGATGGCTACTTTAATATAGGGGAACTAACTACTAACCTAATCCTAGGAGAGACTAAAACTAAAACTAAACTAATCCTAAGAAGAACTCTAACTATCCTAATACTACGAAAATTCGACTACTAAGCTAAACCTAATAAAAATCGATAACTAACTACCCTAATGGACTCTATTGCTAAGGACACTAAGATATTTGGTTTGAAATATATTCTAAAACGTTGCTGGGTCGAGAGAGATATATCTCAGGGGATGCTCGATTCAATTACACGGTCCATAGCTCTTTAGTAACCTGTGTTTCTAGATTTCAACTCCCCGAATTGAACAGAAAAACGGCGTAGTCTACTCCCATATAACCTACGCACCAACGTATCTATACACTCGACCAGTGGCTTTCATCTCTGGCCGCGCGGAAGAATCGTGATGAGCCTACTGGTTCATAAGTTCACGGCACTCTATA
This sequence comes from Eutrema yunnanense, assembly GCA_002933935.1. Lineage (NCBI taxonomy): Eukaryota > Viridiplantae > Streptophyta > Magnoliopsida > Brassicales > Brassicaceae > Eutrema > Eutrema yunnanense. Next base: position 509,132 of record PKML01043648.1, read on the forward strand.
AGTATACTTTCAAAATCTTACGACGCGCACGCTCTTATGGATGCACTTTTCAGATGTTTAGATTCAGCACTCTCGTGGCTTGACGGAAAAAGACGGTTTTGGCCTCGGGTGAAGAAACGACTTGATTTATGTGAAATTAGCTCTGGTCGCGGGTCCATAGCTTATCGCCACGGCGAACTGGCATCTGGCCGCGGGAGGAATGGCTCCAGGTGCGGCGAAGTGGTAGTTGGCCGCGTGTCTGGCTCCTCGACCCATGGTGGTCTACTTCTTCGGGCATCTTCGTCGGTCTTCAGTGCTTCAGGTATATTTTAGGATCCAACCATTGGATTGTCCCTAATCCAATTGCATTTGAAATCTGGTTGCCTCTACTTTTTTGTGTCCAAATTTGGTGATGATCAGAATGTGAGAATGCCTCCTATGATGGCAAGGCTTCTGACGGTCCGAGTTTATCCAAAACCGTACTTTTGTTCCGAAATGCACTATTTTACTCCGAGTTGCCTGAAATGTCTTTCAAAACACTAAAACATGGAAATCATTTGAAAACTATTGAAAACGGAGTTAAAACACCTGCAAAATAATATGAAAGTTATCCATAAAAATGGTCAAAAACCGGTGTTATCAATTTACAACTTCGAAATAATTAATGTTTGCTACTGTTCACTTAGATTAGATTTATTTTTTATTTTTTTTTAATTGAATGTAAACTTTTATTCAATCAAAAAGACCCATGGTTACAATGAATGCTTCGAGTTTTTGATATTTACAAATCGATAGAAATGAATTTAAACTAGATAGAGAGTTTGAGTGTGGTCATCGGGTAGAAAACCAGAGTTCCATCCTTTTGTCATATCTCGCATCGCCCATGCTTCGAATCGACAACAGTCTATTGAGAATCTGCTTGTCAATACGTTTTGTGAGTTGAACGGAGTTAATTGATGGGTCACCATGTCTTCTACCGTTCCTCTCTCGCTAAATGGAGTGGATTGTTACTTGGAAGCAGTACCTCAAAAGGAATAACCGAAGTTTGTCTTGTGATTCATCGACTAGAAGGGCAAGAATGGCGTCCCAGTTTGTCGTGAACTTCTGATTTAAGAGATTTTTAGTGAGTACTGTCCAAGTCTCCTCTGAATACCTGCACGTAAAGAAGATATGGTTCCTTGTCTCGATAGGTTCGTTGCAAAAGACGCACGCTGCCGAGACGTTTGTGTTCCAGCAAAGCATTCTATCGCCCGTCGAAAGTCTGTTTCGTATCGCAATCCATGACATAAAAGAGTACTTGGGCGTAGCGTAGGAGAACCATATGCCATTATACCATTCTATTGTCGATTGCATTATCCGAGTGAGCTTCCAAGTCTCCTTTGTACTAAATTTGCTTTTGAATTTGTCCCCATTGTGCCGCCATAGCACCTTATCTTCCTCGTCAGATATTCCTTAGTGTCGTTGATGCACAATCACATCTTCAATCTTGTTAAGCGCTTCCGTACGGTGGTTACGTCGTCTATGTGAAGTCATTACACTCCCAGCAGTGGCGTGAATTTGTATTCCCAAGTCAAGACAGCCTCGCATTCCCGTTATGTCAATCAATCGTCCAAGCGGTGACCACCTATCATACCAGAACGAAGTTGAGGCACCATTATGGACTTCGATCTTACTCAGCGACGCCGCAAGATCTCTGTACTTCAGCAATTTCTTTCATGTCCAAGAGCCAAGAGAAGATGTCTCTTTAACCGACCATATGGAGCCTTTCTGTATTAAATACTGCCGAACCCAATTGACCCAGAGAGATGAACGATATGACATTATCCTCCATAGCATTTTTAAACAGCTCACCTTGTTCGCTTCTGTTATTGAACTTAAGCCCAGCCCGCCTTCTTCCTTTGGTTTGCAGACATCTATCCAAGCAACCTTAGCTTTCTTGGCGTTTAAATCTGGTCCCGACCAGAGAAATGCTACACACAATTTGTCAATCTCCTCGATACATGTTTTCGGCAATCGGAATGCAGAGATCCAGAAATTTGTGAGACTATGGATGACTGACCCAATAAGTTGGAATCTCCCTGCGAATGAGAGATATCTGGTAGTCCAGCAACTGATCCTTTGTCGAATTTTCTCAAGAAGAGGGGTATAATCATTCACGGCCATTCGCTTCGTCAAGAGTGGCAGCCCTAAATACCCGACCGGAAGAGTGCCCACTCGAAAGGGAATTGTTCGAGAATGTTGTCTCTTGCCATTTCCGAAACCCCTGCCATGTATAATGTCGACTTTTCAAGGCTGATATGTAATCCTGATACTTCCGCAAATTCATGAAAGACCCGGAGTATACTCTCTATCGAGTGCTTCTTACCGTCGGAGAACACAAGCAAATCATCCGCAAAGCATAAGTGTGTGAGTTTGAGGTTTTGGCAGTACGGATGGTATCCCACCCTCCTCTCCGAAGCCGCCTTATCCAGCATTTTTGATAGGACATGCATACAAATGACGAAGAGATATGGTGATAGATAGCATCCTTGTCGAAGCCCTCTTGCACTCCGGAAGAAACCCGCTAGTTCTCCATTTACTTGTACTGAGAAAGATGCCGTAGTGATACATAATTCTAGCCAAGAAATGAATCTTTCCGGAAAACCCAGGGCCGGGTGATATATCATGGTTTTTACCCTGTTTAGACCATGATATCAGTCCTTTTTATAGAGTCTTTCTAGTGTTTTGTAGTCTTTTAGAGTCTTTTACAGGTTATAGCGCGTTTGGAGCATTATTGGAATTATTGGAGCTTTCTGGAACAGTTTGGAGCAAAAGCTGAAGTCGTGTTGCTGAGTACCTGATTTCACGGCAAGCATCGATCGATACCCCCTGGTATCGATCGACACCCATCGCAGCAAGACACGACCCGCGAGTTTTCCAAGACTTGAAGAATTGCAGAATTGGCCCAGAAGACTTTGATATTTACAAGATTGCCTAGAACGTGTTTTAGGTTATAAATAGCATTTTACAGCCACTTGTTTAGGCTATGTTTTATTTATGTGTTTGATTTTACTTTGGTTTGAGACAAGTCTGAATCTCCCTTCGTCCGAGATCAGATCTCAAGAACCTCTTGTTATTCTTATTCTATTGATGATTTATTCAAACATATTGATTGTTTCATTCTCTATGTCCGAGTAGATCCACTTTAGGTTTAGGGTTTTCTCATAAAGGATTTCTTTGAATGCTAGGTTAATTATCTGTTTAGGATTCACCATCCGAATTAGTTCTTCGTATAGGTTGTGTTCAAAGCTAATTCTAGGTTGACGAATCTGGAACTTAGATCTTAGGATAATTGATTAGGCACGAGAGTGCGATTAATTACCTGATAGAACCTAGGTGAGCAAATTGATTCTTCGCAAAGAGATTTGGTTTAATTGATTTGTGAACATATCAAACCTGATATTAAAGCTGATTTAGACTTTAGGATTCGCAAAGAGATTTGGAATTCCTAGGATTTAGATTTAGATAATTCTCGCAATGACAGTTGGTTAACTATACTTTAGTGATTTGAGTTCAAGAACTGCGCTAAATCTGAATCTTGTTAGTTAGTTTATCTGCATTCATTGATTTCCTGAGAAAAACCCTGAGCCTATATTTTCCCAATCGAATACAACTCTTTTAATTTCTGCACTGCTTTCAATTACATCTGAATTGCTTAGCTTAATTCTTATCTATATAATCTATTGCGCGTTTCTCTGAGTCTTTTGTGGTTTGACCACTAGCTATACTATAACAACTGCTTTAGTACTTTTAGGGTATTAAATTGAGCATATCACCTGGAGAGTGGAGAACAGAAAGGGCCATTGTACCGAGTCGAATGCTTTCGAAATATCTATATTTAATGCACATCGGGCCGACACACTGTCCTTATGGTAATTTTTTTACCAATTCTGACACAAGGAGGACATTTTCCATCAATAGACGGTCTTTAATGAAGGTTGTTTGATTCGGTGATATGAACTTTGGCAAGACTTGTTTCAATCGATTAGCCAAGATTTTGGATATTACCTTGTAAATAACGTTGCAACAAGAAATTGGGCGATAATCTTTCATCTCTTGTGCATCAGTTTTCTTTGGGATTAAGGCCAATATAGTGGAGTTAAGACCTTTAGGGAGGAATCCTTTGTCGAAAAACGATTGGATAGCCACCACAAAGTCATTTCCTACCACTTCCCAAGCCTCTTTGAAAAATTCACTCGTATATCCGTCGGGCCCTGGAGCTTTGTTTCCTGGCATTGCGAAAAGAACTTTTTCACCTCGTCTTCCCCTACTGGTCGGGTTAACATACTTCCATCTTCCCCTGAGCAATGAAATCTCAATAGTTGACCCAACTCCTCGTCTGGCATACCAATATAGTCCGTGATGGAATGTGATAGGAAGTTATGGAAGAAAGTTTCGGCTTCAACCTTGATTTCCTCTTGAGTGGCAGCGATAGTTCTGTCTCCTCTTCTAATTTCTCGTATTGAGTTTCGCACTTCTCTCGTTTTCGCACCCTGGTGAAAATATCCCCAACCTGCAACCAGTGTATTTTCGATTTTTGGCGAAGAAATCTTTCTTCTAGGTCCGACAGATGTCGCCATTTTTCTTGAGTGCGGGATTCCTTTATCATTGATTCCGAGGTTGGGTTCCTCAATGTTTCGGTCTGGCATTCACATAGAGTTTCGTAAGCAATTTTTGTTCGCTTAGATATATCACTAAACATCTTCTTGCTTAGCTCTCGGATCCTAGGCTTCAGAGATTTTAATTTTTTGGATAGGCGAAACAGAGCAGAGGTTGAGTTGAAGAGTTCATCCGTTTCTGTCCAGAAGTCTTGTACTGTTGGCAAAAATTCCGGAACAGCTGTAAGAGCATTGGTGAATTTGAAAGGGCGTCTGCTTTGAGGGTATGGCCTTGATGTGGATTCGACACCGCTGATGGTCAGAGCACCCACCAGATTCGAATACACAGTACGACTGAGGATACGAATGGAGCCATGTATCATTTACTATCACACGATCCAACTTCTTACAAATCAGACCTTCATCTCTCTTGTTACACCATGTAAATGACGGGCCATGTGATGTCATGTCCGTAAGCGAACAATGTCTTATCACCTCCTGAAAATCCCTCATACCCAACAGAATTAAAGGACTAACCGTGTAGTTAGAGTGTTCCTCAGCATCAAGAATTTCATTAAAATCACCAAAGATCATCTAAGGTTTATTTTGAAACAATGGAGAATTTTGGTGATTTTTAAGATCTTCCCATAACTCCTTTCTCTCTTCCACAAAATTTGATGCATAGACGAAAGAGCAAAAAAATTCCTCATTTGATCCATCCAGTAAGACAGAGCAAGTAATCAACTGCCCGCTCGTGAAGCAAGGAGTGAGTCTTACTCTTGGGTGCCACACTACCCATATCCTTCCCAATCTGTTAAACTCGTAGTTTGACATGTGTGACCAATCTTTAAAAACAGTAGAAACAATTTGTGGTGCTTTATTTTCCTTAACGCGAGTCTCCAATAAGCAACCAAATTGAAAAGAACCGTGTTTTATCCAATTATGGACAACAAAATGCTTAGTTGATTTATTGAAATCCCTCACATTCCAAAAGAAACTCGACATCAATTATTTCTTCGGGAGGTCCGTTTATTCAAAGTACTAGGGATGACATCCTTAGCTTTTTGAGTAGCTAGGTCTGAGATAGTCTTGTGATTTGTCTTAGAATTACGAGGAAGTGGCTTTCGTAATTGTAGGTTGGAGTCCTTTTCAGTCGCATTATCTTCCTCGGAGGTGGTTTGGCCAAGATTGGTAGTGTCGAGCACTATGTCCTCTACTTGCGCAAGGTTTTCCACTTCGTTTTCATCTTTCTCCTCCTCTATTATTTCCCCCTCTTCCTTGCTAAGTGTAGAGAACCTTTTTTGGACAATATCGATACTTCACCATACTCCAGATTTTTGTTGCTCTTGTTTGGGCTACGTCCTGTTTTCACATGGGTAGACCACTATTCTTCTTTCTCATCCTAAATCATGATTTTTAGTTGGTGAATTACCCACCACAGAGGAATCCGATACAATCTCCGTCTCCTTCTTTGATGTTGGATTCGCCTCCTCTATCCCTTTCCCGCTCGTCGAAGGTTTCTCAGTTACCGGATTTTGCATTGATTATGTGTTACTTGTCTTCAACCCTCTATTGACTAAGCATACCATGTGTAGATGCCCCCACTTTTTGTAGGTAGAGCATTTTGGCGGTAGCCACGGATATGAGAAATCAACCAAAGTATCCTTCCCCTTGAATTTAAAGTTCATTGACGTTGGCAGTTCCTTAGAGAGATCCGCTTTGACAAACACTTTCGCGATTTTGAAATCCTCGTCGATCTGTATCTGGATGTAGCCGATATGGTTCTCCTACCGCGCTTGTCACAAAACTTAGGCCCTTCCAGGAAAACATATCCATCAGCATGTTTTTGAGGTGAACCCAGAGCGGAACCGACGTAACCTCTGGTGAACTTGCTTCCGTGAATGGAGTCCACTTTGACATGATCACGGGGATTTCAGCCAAGTTCCACATGCCTCTTCTTAGAATTTGATTTCGTGTAGTAGGACTACATATCATGAACTTCATTGTTGTTGAATCAACTACCAAAACATCAATCATCTGAGTCTTATCACCAAGTGCCTAGATTTTATTGACGATAGCGTGCACCTTGGCTACATGGGGAGCTGTAGCTAGGAACTTCCCAATTAAAAAATCTTCCCAGAGGGGAGATGGATTTTCAAAGATCTCATCCGGAACAGTAACCGAGTTTACACCATCCTGCATCGACACCTCAAATCATATTTAGTAAGAGTTTTCTTCCTTTGGACCACAGTCGCCCATGAGATTGTTGGAGCTGTGCCTTCTGTTATCGTAACTGGTGTTGGAGGGGAACTCTGCGAGTCCACCGTTGGTACCACCTCCACCATCGGAGGCGGCGGCGTGCCTTGAGGAAAACAGAAAAGAGAAGAACCCTATCGCCCTAAAAATTTCCCTCTTACAAAAACGCACCGTTTTCCGAAAACTCTCTGATCTACTAAATATATCAAGATTAGATTTATTTATTCGGTTAGTTTAGCTTAGTTTAGTCTCGTTCGATTTCTTATTTTCTCGCTTAGTTTAGTTTAGGATAGTTTTGATTCCTAGTTTCAAGTTTGTGACAAAACCCTATAAACATATATTCGTTTTAGGTTTAATTACTATACAATGTCTAAGGTCTCGCAGAACAGCATTCTCTCCATGTGGATCGATATCTTAAGTACTACAACACACATCTGTGCACTTGCAGGCTTTAAAGTTTACAAATTTAAAACCTAAAGTTTCGGAGACGAATCCGATACGCATCAGGATGTGGCTTCGTCATGAGCTTGGATCATCTTGTAAGGTGCATAAGAGATTGATTCCAAGTCGTTCAAGGTCTCGGTTGCAACTTGAGTACTGATGGAGAAGACAGCTTGCTCGAAGAGGCGGAATCGGGACACAAAAGGTCGAATGTGGACGAGCAATGGCTGCCCGGGGCTGGGGTGAGCACGAACGCGGTGAAAGGTGGGTTGGCCGTGGCTGGAAGGCACGCGACCGTGGTGGAGGAAGATTCGGCCGCGGCTGGAAGGCACGCGATCGCGGTTGAGGAGCTTTAGGGGGATTTGCTTGGTTCGTCTTCTTCTTCGTCTCCAATGATATTTTATGCTTCGAGTCGTTCCAAAACAGATGCTGGTTTTCATGTAGTCATCTTGCTAGTTCAAGATTTGATGAGGAAGACGAAAAGAGTGTGGTCGAGAGTTGGCCATCGGAGACGCAAAAGGCTTGTCTCGAAAATAAGGATGCTCGTAGCGTCGTCAAAAGTAGTTGGTCGGTGCCGATTTCCGATCCATGTAAAACGTGTCATGGTAGCAATGCAAATCGTGAGAGTAGTGAGCAGCATATGGGTCGTAGTAACCTTGCTCGTAGTGGTGATCTCACTCCAGAGGTGTGTCCAGGTTTTAGAGACTTGAAACGAAGAAAAACATAACCAAAAAGAAAAAAAGAAAAAGTTTGTTTTAGAGTCGATTTACTAACCTCTAAGGTTTGGCAGAACAAAATCGATTGCCTCCCCGGAAACGGTGCCAAAAACTTGATGCATGCGGGGTTGTCGCTCAACTTTAGGTTATAAAATTTATAAAACCTTATGCGTCTGCAAGTTCACAGAAGTGCGAAGTAGTACTTAAGGTGTCGATCCATAGGGAGATCACGCTTTTCTGCAAAACCTTAGACAGAGAATTAGTAAGGAAGTCTAAAACGAAAATGGGTTTTTTTATAGGGATTTTTGTTGTCACAAATTGTAAAGAACGTAAAAAGGAAAAATCGCTTGTAAATGTAAAAGGAAAAATTAGTGGTAAGACAATAATAAAACAATGTTGGGTCGACATGGATATCTCCGGGGAATGTTAGATTCAAAACACGGTAACAAATCTCTTAGTAAAAATCGATTCTAGCAAACTCCACGAACTGGAACACGGAATTGTGTATAGCCTACTGTCGTAGCACTACACACCTATAACTTAACACCTTAACTAGTCAGCTTTCGTTGCGAGCCACACGGAAAATTATGCGATACAATCAAGTTCATAAACATTCACGGCACTCTATAAGTATGTTTTCGTACCTTATAGCGAAATCCGCTCCCTATATACTAGTTCTGATATTTAGATTCAGCACTTTCGTGGCTCTAATCTACCTTGGATCAGTCTCTAGTTCATGACGCTAGATCCATGCAGTAATAACAAATTTATTGGAAAGAGTTCTAGAATACGGCTAAGTTTATCTCGTGAAATTCTTATCGAACGTATTGATCCCCTTCGATGATCCCTTTAACCCAACGACTAATCTACTCGAACATAATCATGCAAGACAAAATCAAGTTTCTAAATTGCATAATCAATAGAATAAGAAATAAACAAAATGGTTCAAGAGAAATCTCTATCTCCCTAAACAAAAAACAAAAAACAAAAGTTTGGTGAAAAAAGTAATCTAAAGGTGGCACAAAATAAGCACACGAATTAGGATTCCTAAAAACACATATTTATAAGTTTTCTGCTCTCTTTTCGTCGGGCTTAGAGTTTTCACCGAAGTTGGACTTGATGGGATTGAAAAGGGCTTAAAATTGGGATTTCAGGACGAAACAGAAGCTAGCCACGGGTGTGGAGCTTTTGGCCGCGGCAAACAGATTCTTGGCTGCGGTTGGAGCTGCTCCATGGGTGGTTGGATGTCTTCTGGCCGCGGCTGGGAGCTTCTGTGACTGCACTGACGGGACTTCTTGATCTTCATGTAACTTTTGATTGAATCGTTGGATTGTCCTCAAATCAGTTGGAATGGAAAAGTAGATGGCCCCTCTTGAATATTTCCAAAATTGGGCAGGATCAGACGGTGAGAAAAACCTCTTTGATGGTTGAATTTCTGACGGTTTGACTCTTTGCCGGAAATCTGGTTTTTTTCCAATTTGCATTGATTTTGCCTAAATAACCTGAAAAGAGTCTTGACACTACAAGTATACGAAAACCGTAATAAAAACATATAAAAACGAGTAAAACACTTACTAAAGCGCCTTAAAATCATAGATAAAACGAGTAAAAATACGGTGTTATCAATCATCAAACAAGTCTTGCGAGCCTTTTAGAGTAGTGCACCGACCGTCAAGCAAAGGTGGGGCCCACAGACCGAGAAATGGTGTAGAGTCCACGAATGGTGGGGGTAGGGGCCTTAAGTTTTGTAAATGAATTTGAGCTATTTTGTATGTATGTTTAGGTTATGAACTTTGTTGTAGATATTGTTTTCTAGATTGGATATATTACTATATAAATGGAGTCTACTTTAAATTTTATACTATATTACTGATATGCTCAAATTAATACCCTAACAGTACTAAAGCAGTAGTTGTAATATAGTTAGGGGTCGAACCACAAAGACTCACGGAGATCACTCAATAGATTGTATAGTGTCAAATCAAGCTAAGCAAATAGGATGAAATTGAAAGCAGTGCAGAAATTAAAAATGTTGTAATTCAATTGGGGAAAGATAGGCTCAGGGTTTTTCTCAGGAAATCAATGAATGCAGATAAACTAATTAGCAGGATTCAGATTTAGCGCAGTTCTTGAACTCAAATCACTAAGGTATAATTAACCAACTGTCGTTGCGAGAATTATCTAAATCTAAATCCTATGAATTCCAAATCTCTTTGCGAATCATAAAGTCTAAATCAGCTTTAATATCAATTTTGATATGTTGACAAATCAATTAAACCAAATCTCTTTGCGAATAATCAATTTGCTCACCTAGGTTCTATCTGGTAATTAATCGCACTGTCGTGCATAATCAATTATCCTAAGATCTAAGTTCCAGATTCGTCAACCTAGAATTAGCTTTGAACACAACCTAAGGCGAAGAACTAATTCAGATGGTGAATCCTAAACAGATAATCAACCTAGCATTCAAAGAAATCCTTATGAGAAAACCCTAAACCTAAAGTGGATTTACTCAGACATGGAGAATGAAACCATCAACATAACTGAATAAATCATCAAATAAATAATCAGAACGAGTAAAACAAGGGTTCGAAATCTTCTCTCGGATCAACAGAGTTTCAGACTTGTCTCCCTCTAAATCTCTCTAAAAAAAACCAAAGTAAAATAAGCATAGCCAACAAGGTGGCTGTAAAATCCCTATAAATAACCTAAATCACGAATTGGGGCTTCTTGTAATTATTAAAAACTTCTGGGGAAAATCTACAATTCTTCAATTCTTGGTTAAGTCGCGTGTCTTGTCATGCTGCGATGGATATCGATCGATACCAGGGGGTATCGATCGACACTGATCGTGAAATCTGGTACTCAGCAACACGAACTTCAGCTTTGCTCTAAAATGCTCCAGAAAGCTCCAATAGTTCTAATTATGCTCCAAACGTGCTAAAACCTGTAAAAGACTCTATAATAGAATAAAGACTCGATAAAACGGACTTATATTATGGCCTAAAAGGGGTAAAAACCATGATATATCAACTCCCCCAGGCTTAGCCTTTGCTTGCCCTCAACCAAATAGAAGACTAAACCAGAGAAAGAGGTTTGAAAATACGGAGACTCACCTGTTCATGAACCATCGCAAAGATCCTTTTCCCAAGCACCCAAATGTCACCTAACCAGCCTTTGATCTAACCACCATGTACTTCTCCGTAGACATTCGCAGCTTTTCCAGACTCCACACATTACCTAGCAGCATTATTCAAATAAAGCCCTCATCGCCAGTTTCATCGTTGTAGCCAATGTTCAAGAACCTTCTAGATTCTTTACCATACAATATCATGACAATGAACCACCTTTTTCACACTTTTTGTATCACTTTCTCTCCCCAAGACTAATTTCTTATTATGTTCTCTTTTTACTTTTTTTTTATTTTCAGCTTTGCATATACACATCAAGGTCCGAAACGCGAGTATTGATGGTGTTTGCCACCGAATCCCCGGTTCTTCCCTATCTATGTATCAAAGGTCTAGGCGAATAGTGGTATCACGGGAAATTTTCCTAACCTCGCTTTCAACCTTTGTGTGATCATTCCCTCTTAATTAGAATAATGGGATCGCTGGAAATTTTCCTAACCCTCTACTCAGAATAAAATCATTTCATCTTTTATGCTCTTATTTATCAACTTATAACAGGGGAGAGATACCACAACACTAAACACATGGGTTCCTTTATCAGATATGAATGATGAATCAAACTCTTTAAACACTAACCACATTGATGAAGTGCAAGAATTTGGCTCAGGCTTCAGAAGAACTCTGCTGGAGACATGAATGTTTTCTAGTCAACTGGTCAGTCCTTGGATTTTTCATTAGTCAATCTAGAGCTGATCCTGCAATACTGGTCACTCAAAAAAAAATTAAAACATCAATTCAAGCACATGATCATCATCTCCAACAAGTTTTGACTCAATAAAACGTTTTTTGACTCGATAAAACAACTGACTCTAAGAAAAACAAACACAATGTCAGCAGACACCTCCCCCAGACTTGAACAACACTATCCCCAGTGTTATCTAGCCTAGAGTAGGTAAAAGAAACAAAAGAAAATGATAAAATTGGGAAAAACAAGAAGTTACCTTCCTGGAACATCGAGTATCGATCGACACACAGCCTAATATCGATCGATACCAGGCTTAATTCGACTTGATGAACTTTCATTCGCGATTGGTGTCGACCGATACCAATGGGGTATCGATCGACACTAGGCGATTTCGAGTCTGCTCCTTGTTTATCCTGACACAAAACACAAAACGAAAAATAAAAAAGAAAAATGACTCAAAAGCGGACTCACCAGTGGGTTGCCTCCCACCAAGCGCTCGTTTAACGTCAATAGCTTGACTGTAACGCCTTCAGGCAAGATAAGAATGGGAGCTTGCATCAAAACAGGCTCCACAACTTGACATTGCTAGATTCGAAGTTCTGCTCAGCATGCCATCCACAAACTCTTTTCCTTTTTCTTTCAGCTCCGAAGTGAGAAGAACCCTAGCCTAAGAGAATGGCTTCAAAGCTCCTTTGCACTTCACCTTGTACTCAATCGAATCTCCATCGTGCTTATGAGCTATCAAAGTGACATGGAGATTCTCGACTCTTTTGCTCTTCCCCTTCTTCTTTGTTGCCTTAGACTTCTTGACAACTGTCTTGGGGATGCTGGTCAGTTCAATTGAAACTTCTGTGGTAATAGGCACGTCAGGAGGCTCTTCCAAAAAATCAACTGCTAGCGACATCTCTGTAACAACCTCGATGCTAGGGACACGTGTGGGAGCACCTCCAGGGGGGATGACAACATAATAGACCCCTCCGTCAATGTAAGAGAAAGAGATTCTCTTATTAGGCGTGTCTATGATTGCGCCAGCAGTAGCCATAAACGGTCGTTGTAATAACCCGTATGAGAAGATGGTCGAGAAAATTCCAAGTTGGAATTATGACCAAGAGAGAGAAGATTCTTCAAGGAATTGGTGAAAGAAGAACTTTAGACGAGACGGAACTCGAAAAAGTTTTCACTAGAAAGGCCGAGGGAAGAACCGAGGAAAAATGAAAGTTGAAGAATCGACTGAGGGAAGATGGATTTATCAAGAGCAGGCCAAAATAAACGTTTTTGTCGAAGCAAAAATAATTTTGATTACGTAGGATCAAAGTTATGGAGCCGGTAAGGATTTCGCATAGGTGGAAATTCTATCCGGGAGAAATTATTTTCTGAGGGAAAATATTTTCTACAAGACGAGACCAAAGGAAGCACTTTGGTCGAAACAGAAATTTAATTTGATCGAGTCTGATCAAATTTATGGACACGGCAAGGATTTTAGCCGAGAAAGATTTTTGCCGAGAAGAGTCTTGCCGAGAAGGGGGAAATCTAGCTTAGGGGGATTTTGCCGAGAAGGGGGAAAATCTAGCCGAGGAACATTTTTCCGAAGTTAGAAATTCAGCCGGGAAGGATTTTTGCCGAGAAGCATCTTAGCCGAGAAGGACCTTAGCCGAGAAGCATCTTAGCCGAGAAAGGAGATTTTGCCGAGAAATGAAGTTTTGCCGAGAAGTTTAGCTGGGAACCGGGAAGGAACGGTGATTTGATCGCCGAGGAAAAATTCCGCCGAAATCTCGAGTTAAGCACGACAAATCGAGTTAAGCACGACAAATCGAGTAAGCACGACAAATCAAGTAAGCACGACAAATCGAAAGCACGACATGTCGCGTGGAGAAGAAAACTTAGTGGCTAAGTTTCGGGGAAGCCTTCGGACGAGGGAAACGTCAGTAACTTAGTCTCCAAGTCTCAGGCACATGCTTGGCGGAACACATGTCGCCGGGAGAGATCGCCGCCGCATGCGACGAATCGGAAACGCCGCCCACGGCAACCAATCGAAAGCAAGGACGAAACTTGGTCCCCAAGTCTTGCAATGGCTATAAATAGGCCGTCAGTCGGGAGGAAAGGGTGACGGGGATCGACCTCCGGGCCGATCTAGTTGGCGGTAATGTGATGTTGCCTTCGGCTAGATTGACTCGGCGATTGCCCCCTAACTCGTAGCGCCACCCGGTTCAGCTCCGCGGACGGATCCGTGGAAACCGGTTTCGGGGGTGTTACAAATGTTGGTATCAGAGCATGGTTCATGATCATGCTCACGAGGACGAGTTTTCAAACCTTTTCGAGTCAAAAAAAAAAGAGTCGCAGAACACCGTTAGGAATCTGGAGGTCCGATGTCATTAGGATAGAGGGATTGGGATTTTAGGTCTTACCTTCTATGATGAGCAGTATTGGATGTCGAGGTGACCGGGAAGGTACGAGCGAGATCCTGAGTAGACGCCTTGTAACACCCCCGAATCCGGTTTCCACGGATCCGTCCGCGGAGCCGAACCGGGTGGCGCTACGAGTTAGGGGGCAATCGCCGAGTCAATCTAGCCGAAGGCAACATCACATTACCGCCAACTAGATCGGCCCGGAGGTCGATCCCCGTCACCCTTTCCTCCCGACTGACGGCCTAAAGCTTTTCAACCCGTTCCGCAGTCGCGTGTTGTTTCGACCTGGATTTGGTCTAGTATCGTAAGAACCGAGGTTTTATGCACAAAAAGACGTACTTTATTAATCTTCCAAAATACTTTACAAAGCATAAGACTAATCTCGACGCGTCTTTTTCACAAAACCTTACATAATAAACACATAAAGGTTCTTACAAAAATTCTTACAAAAACACCGCAAATCTACTATGGCCTGCCTAGTGTCCGATGCCTTCCCTCTAGCCCTTACTACGGTTACCTGCGAGACAAAAATTGTATAATGAGCATTTCTACAAAATGCCCAGTGAGTTCAGGACCCTCTACACGCCCCCTGCATGTTAGTCCCCCACAACCCTTTCCCCAGATAGCCGAAGCCTAAATGCTACAAGGAAAGCAATGCACATGCAAGCCTAGCAATCTGCACTTAAACCACGCATTCAACATGCAAGCAAGTTCTCTCCACAAGCAAGCAATCTAACAGCCTACTTATCACAAGTAAGCACAAGCGGAAGCTTAAACATTCAAACGACATGTGCTAATTACCTATTAGCTACATATCACAATCAACATACAACATGCTAAATCCATCTAGCAATCAATCACGAAAATATGCAAAGTTCTTTATGCATAAAATTCAATAAGTTAGAGCGCTCCTAGATGCATCAACCACCCGCCGTCACCGTGGCTCTCCATGTCCGTTCACCACGAAGGATCCCGGACAATAGTCACCTATGATCTTGGTTCGTCACGGACTTTGATCCACTGCGCCGTCGCGCACTTCCCGGCCATGGGTGCGACCCAAGTAACCATCCAAGATTTATCGTGGCGGTGGTGACTACATCGCTTACCTGATTCATATCCTAACCGGCATATAAATCATGCAACAATACATCCTTACCGGAATGTACCTTTTGCCACACAATGAGTTATGGGAACACCTGTCACACATAACTAGGGATGTTAATAAGGGTTTATATTTATGGGTTAGCCCTAACCATTTTTAATATATTAAAGCCCTGGCCCTTTTTTCTGGATCAAAAATTTGCGGGCTCAAAACGGGCCCAGTAAATAAAGTTATAGGGTTTAAAAATTTGGCCCTGATTTGTGCAAGTTGTTTTGTTTCTTCTGAGCTTTTTTTTTTTGCAAAACTTCTCACAATTGGGTGCTGGTTTCGACGGAGTGAAAAAGGAAAAGCAAGCAATTTCAGCATGGATTAATCAGCTGAGTGAAAAGTTGAAAGCAACGAAAGATGAGATTCAGGTGCTGGAGAATGAGGTGAAGACTGTGAGCGAGAAGAGGGACAAAGCTTATTCAAACATTTATGAGCTCAGGAAGCAACGCGATGAGACGGTACAAACACATAACTTTTGAGCATTTTCTTGTGATGGAGAATGTTTTGTACAACTGCAATATTGAAATACTCTTCCATGCTTTTGTTTATTTCTTACAGAATTCTGGGTTTTACCAAGGCCGTACTGTGTTGAACAAAGCTAGAGAGTTAGCTGCACAAAAGAACATACAAGAGCTTGAGGCGCTCTCCAATGCCGAGGTTGAGAAATTCGTCTCCCTCTGATGCTAGGCAGCTGAGCCGAGATGGATGGATGAGGTACCCCGAAGAGAACCCTCTGATTGCTCCAGAAGCACCACCATCAAAGCCAGAGACTTCTGAAACTAAGGCAAAGCAGCAGCCAAAGGTGGAACCAGTTTCTGCACCTAAACCAGATGCTAGTGTTGCTCAGGAGACTGAGAAAGCTAAAGATGCAGTGAAAGTAAGGAATCGGAGGTGGATTTCATCAGGGGCTTTTGAAATCTGCGGCTTGGGTTTTGAATCAAGAATCGGAAACGCTTCATAGCATTTGGGAAGAGAATGGGAAAGGGTATGATATGGTTTTCGCTGGGCATTCTCTGGGAACTAGTGTTGTAATGATTTTTTCCCCCAATTTATAAAGAACCCTAATTTGATTTTTTCCCCCAATTTACAAAATGACGTCGTTTTGTAATTTTTGAATCGTTCAATTAGGACCAAAACGACGTAGCTTTTTAATTTGGTCAAACCAAACCAAACCAATGTGCCACTCGTCAGCCACGTCAGCAATCGTTAACGGAAAACAATCACCGTTTACGATTTTGATGAAATTGACCAAATTTCATAATTTCATGTAGTAAATTCAAAAATTTAAGGAGTTCAAGATGTTTTTAGCATTGATCGATACTTCGTGTATGAATAATCAGGAGCTGAATACTTCATAGGGGAATAGGCTAAAAACCCGGTTTGTGTCTTACTCTCAAAACTTTATTATAAAGGTTGTTTATTAAGTAAAAAAAAACATAACCACTTCAAAAAGGTCTCAAAAGGGTTTAACCCTATATTACAAAATTTATAGGACTTAAAAAGGGTTAGGGTTCATTTAGGACTTGGTTTTAAATAAGCAGGGCTGGGTTGGGTTTAAAAACCCTTATTAACATCCCTACACATAACTACAACAAGCAGCAAATAAACACAAAACAACCATAACAAATGGCTCACGTCTCTTTACTCGGGTACATCTCTACATGGATCACGTGTCACATGTAGATTCCCCTTTCATTCGACCTAACTACCATGCATAGCCTTCCCGCTAATTGCATGTAGTTACAACAAAAATGCCCGAAGGCCACTCAACAAATAATAACAAAATTCCTAACCCGGAATTATCTTGCGTAGACCCCTGTCACACGCATATAATTTCAAGCATGAATTCTATTTCTTAGCATCGTGTTATTTCTGTCGACGATGCCATGCCTAGGCGCTCAGCCTTACGCACGCATTCCGACTAACACTTAGCTCAATTTCTTAGATTTACAACCTAGTAACATCTAAGTCCAAACGTAAATTAACCTCCCTCTAGTTAATAAACGCAACACAAAATGATGGAGTAAACATACTTTGTTTACTTCCCATCAAAACACGCAAACTTCATTTATAAATTAACCCCTAACCTTTAGGTAATTTATAAATCAAGCAAACGATAAGAACAAACTCCCCGAGGTTCGTTCTTACCCAAAAACGCGAGTTAATAAGCGAAAACTACGCTACCGGAACTCACCTTAGACGTAAAGGAAGACTCTAGCTCTTGAACCACCTTGCTCCTAGCCAAGACTTCTTCCCTCGGTTAAATCCCCATGATTTAAGCCGACACGGAATTTCCCTCGGTTAAATCCTCCGCGATTTCGGCCATAGCCTAAACCGAGAAAATCTCCCTCGGGATCACTTCTTTCTCTAACTTTTCTAAGCTTTTCGGAAATGATCTAAACTAATGGGGGTTGGGTCCTATTTATAGCCATTGCAAGACTTGGAGACCAAGTTTCGTCCTTGCTTTCGATTGGTTGCCGTGGGCAGCGTTTCCGATTCGTCGCATGCGGCGGCGATCTCTCCCGGCGACATGTGTTCCGCCAAGCATGTGCCTGAGACTTGGAGACTAAGTTACAGACCTTTCGCTCGTCCGAAGGTTTCCCCGAAACTTAGCCACTAAGTTTCCTTCTCCACGCGACATGTCGTGCTTTCGATTTGTCGTGCTTACTTGATTTGTCGTGCTTACTCGATTTGTCGTGCTTAACTCGATTTGTCGTGCTTAACTCGAGATTTCCGCGGAATTTTTCCTCGGCGATCAAATCACCGTTCCTTCCCGGTTCCCAGCTAAACTTCTCGGCAAAACTTCATTTCTCGGCAAAATCTCCTTTCTCGGCTAAGATGCTTCTCGGCTAAGGTCCTTCTCGGCTAAGATGCTTCTCGGCAAAAATCCTTCCCGGCTGAATTTCTAACTTCGGAAAATTGTTCCTCGGCTAGACTTTCCCCCTTCTCGGCAAAATCCCCCTAAGCTAGATTTCCCCCTTCTCGGCAAGTCTCTTCTCGGCAAAAATCTTTCTCGGCTAAAATCCTTGCTGTGTCCATAAATTTGATCAGACTTGATCAAATTAAATTTCTGTTTCGACCAAAGTGCTTCTTTTGGTCTCGTCTTGTAGAAAATATTTTCCCTCAGAAAATAATTTCTCCTGGATAGAATTTCCACCTAGGCGAAATCCTTACCGGCTCCATAACTTTGATCCTACGTAATCAAAATTATTTTTGCTTCGACAAAAACGTTTCTTTTGGCCTGCTCTTGATAAATCCATCTTCCCTCAGTCAATTCTTCAACCTTCACTTTTCCTCGATTCTTCCCTCGGCCTTTCTAGTGAAAACTTTTTCGAGTTCCGTCTCGTCTAAAGTTCTTCTTTCACCAAGTCCTTGAAGAATCTTCTCTCTCTTGGTCATAATTCCAACTTGGAATTTTCTCGACCATCTTCTCATACGGGTTATTACACGCCTGGTTCAGAGGGAGCACACGTGAAAAGATATCCATCATTCTACAGTTCAAAGGAATCGAACTCGTGGGATGACTTGGACGTAATGAGTGAATCAAGGAATGATTCAGACTCATTAGCGGAGAAGTACTCGAGCAATTCGAACACGTCGTTCGGATTGAATCCAAAGGTGGACAAGGAAGGAGACTACCGAGGAGCGATTCCATCGGTGCAGACTTCTTGAAGGTGCTAGACATGGATTTAGACATGGAGTCTATTCCACGAGCATCGCAAGGAGAAATGGAGACGAAGTTAGCTTAACCCTTTGTGGGGGAGGCCGCTTATCCGACAGAGTACTCGGATGTGGAGATAAGAGTGTCGAAAACACCGGAGATGGTGGGAGTGTCGTTTGGCGACACAACGAACGGATGGAGCATGTTGAAGATTAGTGGATCGGGAGGATCATCACTGATTCGAATTCCAAAGAGTGGGAGGACAACTCAAGATGTCTCGAAAGGGAACAACGAGAAAGGTTGAGGAAGCAGCAGTGAACCAAGTAGAAGTGGAGAGGCTGGCGCAGGACCAGTATAACTTCTGGACGCGGATCTGACTGCAGCAACCAACGACGAGGAAGGACAACATGTCCAGGAACAAGTCACAAGAGAAATCAAACCAAGGAGAAGAGGAACCAGAAGATGAAGACGGAGTGGTGCCTCAGGATACTCATTCCATGGAAGGCGAGAATGAAGATGGAGATAAGGACCCAAAGGTTCGGAGACCTTTTGGATCGAGAAGTAAGACAAGAAATGGCAAACGGAGAAGGATCAAGAGTTGATGATCCGAGGGCCAAGCTATGATAACGAGGAGTGTGAAGTAACACCTTCGACTGAATCAGGCCATCGCCTGAAGAAAACAATGATAGTGCAAACGGGGGGATCGTGCAAGCACAAACCAAAGGGAGGCGAACGAGGAAGTTCTGTTTCCAAAGAGATATTATTTGGGAAGGATACCAAAGAGACCATTGCAAGTGAGAGCGTAGGTCGTGAAGAAAGTCACTAGTCCATCAAGGGTGATGTGACCATGTGGACATTATTATGAAACGAATCATTTCGCTTAGGCGTGTTGCAACATGCGAGTTGGACCGCTAGTATTACCATAGATAATGGTGGAGTGTATCTAACGTGTGGGTTGAGAGGGAATCTCAAAAGATGAACTCCCTAAGGCTTGTGAACCAGTGCGCTCCAGGACTCAGAAACCTTCCGGCTCGATATCAAGTGGATCGAGGGGATCAGGAGCATCCAGCAACTCGGAGTGGATGTGGCACCTAGGTGATAGTGATCTCTAGGTTAGACAACAGGAAACCTTTCAGGCCTTTGTGCAAGGTCCGTATGCGAGGTACGTATGGGTTCTAACTAATCTTTGTGTGTTAGATTAATGTTGCTTGTGTGTGTGTAAAGACGCCGGTAAAGCTGGGAAGGCTGAGACCGTGTGTAATTGTGTGAAGTCGCCGGTAAAGCTGGGAAGGCTAAGACCGTGCGCAATTGAGTGTTTTGAAGTCGCATGTGAGGCCGGGAACGCTAGGATCATGCGCATGTGTTGTCAAGGTGTGTGTGAAGTCGGGAGGACTAGAATCACATGCATCTAGGGTGTAGTGGCACGGGGAATCAAGTAGATGGAACTGTGTCACTGGTAAAGTGTTAAGTAACAGTTGTGGCGCAAGGGTGTCATAGCGTGTTATCTTTGTGTTATCTTTGTGAAGATCATGGATGGTTATATTATAGGTTTAATATGAACCAATGATGATTGGAGCGGATGCTTGAAATTTTGAGCGACTCATCATTATTTTAAGTACGCCGGGGAAAATTGCTGCGAAGGCATAGGTAAAATGGTAAGTCCTTAGGTTGCGGATAAGGAGTTCCATGAAAACCTTAGGATGTAGTAGAAGGTGTCTTAGGGAAGCCGCCTTAGAAACCAGTTTGGGGGAAAACTATTTATAGCTTGGGGACAGAAGCTCATGATCGTCAGAAGGAGTTGATGAGCCAAGGGAAGATGAAGCCAGAAGATCAGGGAGATCGTAGAGGGTGAAAGGAACGGATAGACTAAAGGACAAGTTTACCCGCGATGAGAGTAGATCAGAAAGGAAACTGATCGAAGAAAGGAGATGGAAGAAAAGTTAGATAAAGGAAGATCCAACCAAAAGAGAATAATGGAAGATCAATCAAGTTCAACCATGGAGTAAGGGCAAGAAGGATCGGGAAGATCAAGTTGCCAGAGTACGAGAAAAGGAGGGATCATTGAGATCACTAAAAGAAGATGGTTGGATAAAGGAAAAATCTAACCAAGTGGAGAAAAGGATCAAAGGGAACCGATCCAAAGATGATGATGACGATGATAGAGGCCAGGCAGAGCAGTATCATCAGAAGTAGTCATCAAGGAAGAAAAGAACCTCAAGAAGGAAGGCATAGACATGTTCACGGGAGGAACAGAAGACTTTGATATGACTTCTAGAAGAGACACAGTAGTCGAGGAAGGAAGAATTCGGGACGAATTCTAATGAATAGGGGAGGGTGTAATAACCCGTATGAGAAGATGGTCGAGAAAATTCCAAGTTGGAATTATGACCAAGAGAGAGAAGATTCTTCAAGGAATTGGTGAAAGAAGAACTTTAGACGAGACGGAACTCGAAAAAGTTTTCATTAGAAAGGCCGAGGGAAGAATCGAGGAAAAATGAAAGTTGAAGAATCGACTGAGGGAAGATGGATTTATCAAGAGCAGGCCAAAAGAAACGTTTTTGTCGAAGCAAAAATAATTTTGATTACGTAGGATCAAAGTTATGGAGCCGGTAAGGGTTTCGCCTAGGTGGAAATTCTATCCGGGAGAAATTATTTTCTGAGGGAAAATATTTTCTACAAGACGAGACCAAAAGAAGCACTTTGGTCGAAACAGAAATTTAATTTGATCAAGTCTGATCAAATTTATGGACACGACAAGGATTTTAGCCGAGAAAGATTTTTGCGGAGAAGAGTCTTGCCGAGAAGGGGGAAATCTAGCTTAGGGGGATTTTGCCGAGAAGGGGGAAAATCTAGCCGAGGAACATTTTTCTGAAGTTAGAAATTCAGCCGGGAAGGATTTTTGCCGAGAAGCATCTTAGCCGAGAAGGACCTTAGCCGAGAAGCATCTTAGCCGAGAAAGGAGATTTTGCCGAGAAATGAAGTTTTGCCGAGAAGTTTAGCTGGGAACCGGGAAGGAACGGTGATTTGATCGCCGAGGAAAAATTCCGCGGAAATCTCGAGTTAAGCACGACAAATCAAGTTAAGCACGACAAATCGAGTAAGCACGACAAATCAAGTAAGCACGACAAATCGAAAGCACGACATGTCGCGTGGAGAAGGAAACTTAGTGGCTAAGTTTCGGAGAAACCTTCGGACGAGGGAAAGGTCTGTAACTTAGTCTCCAAGTCTCAGGCACATGCTTGGCGGAACACATGTCGCCAGGAGAGATCGCCGCCGCATGCGACGAATCGGAAACGCCGCCCACGGCAACCAATCGAAAGCAAGGACGAAACTTGGTACCCAAGTCTTGCAATGGCTATAAATAGGACCCAACCCCCATTAGTTTAGATCATTTCCGAAAAGCTTAGAAAAGTTAGAGAAAGAAGTGATCCCGAGGGAGATTTTCTCGGTTTAGGCTATGGCCGAAATCGCGGAGGATTTTACCGAGGGAAATTCTGTGTCGGCTTAAATCATGGGGATTTAACCGAGGGAAGAAGTCTTGGTTAGGAGCAAGGTGGTTCAAGAGCTAGAGTCTTCCTTTACGTCTGAGGTGAGTTCCGGTAGCGTAGTTTTCGCTTATTAACTCGCGTTTTTGGGTAAGAACGAACCTCGGGGAGTTTGTTCGTATCGTTTGCTTGATTTATAAATTACCTAAAGGTTAGGGGTTAATTTATAAATGAAGTTTGCGTGTTTTGATGGGAAGTAAACAAAGTATGTTTACTCCATCATTTTGTGTTGTGTTTATTAACTAGAGGGAGGTTAATTTACGTTTGGACTTAGATGTTACTAGGTTGTAAATCTAAGAAATTGAGCTAAGTGTTAGTCGGAATGCGTGCGTAAGGCTGAGCGTCTAGGCATGGCATCGTCGATAGAAATAACACGATGCTAAGAAATAGAATTCATGCTTGAAATTATATGCGTGTGACAGGTGTCTACGCAAGATAATTCCGGGTTAGGAATTTTGTTATTATTTGTTGAGTGGCCTTCGGGCATTTTTGTTGTAACTACATGCAATTAGCTGGAAGACTATGCATGGTAGTTAGGTCGAATGAAAGGGGAATCTACATGTGACACGTGATCCATGTAGAGATGTACCCGAGTAAAGAGACGTGAGCCATTTGTTATGGTTGTTTTGTGTTTATTTGCTGCTTCTTGTAGTTATGTGTGACAGGTGTTCCTATAACTCATTGTGTGGCAAAAGGTACATTCCGGTAAGGATGTGTTGTTGCATGATTTATATGCCGGTTAGGATATGAATCAGGTAAGCGATGTAGTCACCACCGCCACGATAAATCTCGGATGGTTACTTGGGTCGCACCCATGGCCGGGAAGTGTGCGACAGCGCAGTGGATCAAAGTCCGTGACGAACCAAGATCATAGGTGACTATTGTCCGGGATCCTTCGTGGTGAACGGACATGGAGAGCCACGATGACGGCGGGTGGTTGATGCATCTAGGAGCGCTCTAACTTATTGAATTTTATGCATAAAGAACTTTGCATATTTTCGTGATTGATTGCTAGATGGATTTAGCATGTTGTATGTTGATTGTGATATGTAGCTAATAGGTAATTAGCACATGTCGTTTGAATGTTTAAGCTTCCGCTTGTGCTTACTTGTGATAAGTAGGCTGTTAGATTGCTTGCTTGTGGAGAGAACTTGCTTGCATGTTGAATGCGTGGTTTAAGTGCAGATTGCTAGGCTTGCATGTGCATTGCTTTCCTTGTAGCATTTAGGCTTCGGCTATCTGGGGAAAGGGTTGTGGGGGACTAACATGCAGGGGGCGTGTAGAGGGTCCTGAACTCACTGGGCATTTTGTAGAAATGCTCATTATACAATTTTTGTCTCGCAGGTAACCGTAGTAAGGGCTAGAGGGAAGGCATCGGACACTAGGCAGGCCAGAGTAGATTTGCGGTGTTTTTGTAAGAACCTTTATGTGTTTATTATGTAAGGTTTTGTGAAAAAGACGCGTCGAGATTAGTCTTATGCTTTGTAAAGTATTTTGGAAGATTAATAAAGTACGTCTTTTTGTGCATAAAACCTCGGTTCTTACAATACTAGACCTAGTCCAGGTCGAAACAACTCGCGACTGCGGAACGGGTTGAAAAGCCTTAGGCCGTCAGTCGAGAGGAAAGGGTGACAGGGATCGACCTACGGGCCGATCTAGTTGGCGGTAATGTGATGTTGCCTTCGGCTAGATTGACTCGGCGATTCCCCCCCCTAACTCGTAGCGCCACCCGGTTCGGCTCCGCGGACGGATCCGTGGAAACAGGATTCGGGGGTGTTACAGTCGTCCCAGGAGCAAAGGCATACGAGACATTGCACTCATCTCCACAACCTGAAAATCAGTAGGCACCAGAAAATATCCTACTTTGACAAACAAACCATGGACGGTACCGTATGGAAGCGAGGTAGAATCGTTTGCGAATGTGATAGATATCTTTGAAGATCGAATATCAGCGCCCAACCGTTCTGCAGATGCCCTTGAGATGACATTGACACTAGCTCATGAGTCAACGAGAGACTCTTTGAATTCAACTCCAGAGAGAGCATGGAACTGCAAATTTCCCTGGATCTTCCCTTTGGGTCAACTGTCTCAGTGGAGGTGGTGCACTTCTAGCCTTAATGAATAGTGCCTTAATCTCTTCCTTAGTTTCTCTGCAATTCTTTAAGTGACTTAGCAGAGGACCGGACTCTAGAGCTTCTTCAAAAGACAATTCATTGGAGATTCTTCGTACCATCTTCTCAGAGCCACGCAACTGCTTTGGAGAAATTGGATCTCTGAGGTGTTGAGGAATAGGATTCAGCTTCTTGGGCTTGCGAACCCTTTCTTCGATCAACTCAAGTGTTTTCACAGTTTCTGGCTCGATATGCGATGGGTATCGATCGACACCAGGCAGGGCATCGATCGATGCTATCGCTGTTGAATCATCCTTGGCAGATATATCATCATCAATAAGAAGCTCCACAATCAGCTTATCCATCGTAGCCTGGCATCTGGAGTCCTCTACCTCCTTCTTAGTCTTCCCAGCAGCTCTGGGATAAGGTATCCTCGGTATATAGACTCGTTCTTGAACTTCTTTAGGCACCACAGTCGAAATCTCAAGTGTTTCCTCAAAAATCGCCTCAGTATCGACCGATACCAATGTGGTATCGATCGATACACGGGTTTTGGAAGTGTCCCGTTTCAGAATTGTAACCAGCATCGATCGATACTTGGGGGTATCGGTCGATGCTATGGCGATTTTAGGATCCTCATCGCAATCTCCTGCACTTGAGGTGATTGCATGGACGTGTGCATTGTGTGAATGAACTGTCTTTCCCTTGGCATTTGCTGCAGTCTGAGCTACTTGCGTTTCCAGCATCCTGTGACTGGTATTGAGAGCCTCGATCCTTCCACTCAAATCAGTGTACATAGCATCCAGTTTCTCATTGAAGGTTACTGTCATCTTCTCCTGCCCTTGAACCAGCTGTTCAAGCAGACCCTCCATTTTACTCTCAGGAGCTTTGGGTGGTGGGGATTGGTACCCTCCTTGCTGAGCATAGTTGGTGAAGTTTTGATTGGTGTTGTACCCAAATCGCTGACCCTGAAAACCAGAACCACCAATGTAGTGAACATCTTTCACTTCATTCTCAGCAGCAAAGTGGACCGCTCTTTGATTTTTCCCGATCAGGAAATCTAGCTTGGCTTGAACTTCAGCAATCTGCGAAGCGTCGATTCCTCCACCCTGATTCTTCCGCTCGAAATCAGCATTCTTGATGCTATTGCTAGATGCCAAGTTCTCAATCAGTACAAACGCATCGTCTGGATACCTGGTGTTGAAGTTCCCATTACTCGCAGTATCCAAAGCCATTTGGTACCTCCAATCGATCCCTCTGTAGAAGATACCTAGCAGCTGAACCCTAGTGAACCCATGGTGCGGACAGTCTCTTTGATAGGACTTGAAACGAATCCAAGCAGCTTTGAGTG
The DNA here is from genome assembly GCA_002933935.1 of Eutrema yunnanense. Classification (NCBI taxonomy): domain Eukaryota; kingdom Viridiplantae; phylum Streptophyta; class Magnoliopsida; order Brassicales; family Brassicaceae; genus Eutrema; species Eutrema yunnanense. Next base: position 535,257 of record PKML01043648.1, read on the forward strand.
CCTCTGTCGGACCTTGAGAAAACTGAGAGATCTTGTTCCTCAGATCTTCAGATCGTGCATCATCGTAGAAATTGATCAGAAAAGCCTTCTTAGTCTCCTCCCAGGTAGTCAGTGATCCAAGAGGTAGATGCCTCAGCCAGTAAGTCGCATCTCCACCTAGAGAGTAGGGGAAAAGCTTGCAGAAAAGATAGTCGTAGGACACTCAGTTACTCTTGATGCTAGTAACCAAGTCCTCGAACTTCTCGATATGATCCATAGGATGCTCATTGGGAAAACCATGAAAGAGATGTTGTCCCACAAGAGTGTAGTATGCCGGTTTCAGCTCAAAGTCATTCCTCTCAAACGCAGGAGGACGAATCGCTGATCGATGGGCGTAAAACTGATCAGGCTTGTTGTACTCACCAATCGTTTGACCACGATTAACCACAGCATTCCTAGCGTTGGCTTGCGCAGCTGGCGCGACAATCTGACCAACAAAAGCAGGAGGGGCAATGACGTTTCCAGCTTCATCAAGTCGCTGCCCCCTCTCATTGCACACTTGACCCTCTTGGTCTCTCAAGACTCCAGCTTCATCAGCTCTTAATACCACTAGGTTGTTCATCCCTGATGTTTGCTTTGTCTTTATGTTTGTGCTACTATCAGCGCTTTAGTACTGTTAGGGTATTGACCTAAAGACAGCGCTAGGGTATTGAGAGACGGCGGCAACGGCGCCAAATTTTATATGCTTGATACAAGACTTTTTAGTCTCTAGGAGGTATCAATATCCCCAATACGATGTAGTAAAGAGGTTATCAATCCATAATTGGGATTATTCTAATCACTAAGAATGCAAGGAACAATTGTAAGTTAAGTTAAACAAGTGGTTTGTTGTTAAGTATCCAATTTAGAATTAAGCAAAAGCACTAAGTAAGATTGTAAATAAATAAGCAAAAGCGAATCTGGAGATAAGGTTATCGATATAAGAAGTCCCAAGTTCAATTCATGATGTTCATTTACTCAAACAAGCTAATCCCTAGGCATAAGATCCTAAACTTGACTAATTCTCTTTCAAGCAATTAATCACTATGCTAATCACCTAACCCATTAGCAAATCATCATTTGTGGATCATTGATTAGCAAGCATTTAGTTTAAATCAACAAGATCAACCAAAAATACATCCTAGACAACTATTGTCATATGCTATCATATGCTAGGAATGTAAATCTCTTGTTTAATTCATCAAGGCATTTCACCAAACACTTGGTGTGCATGAAATGCCTTATGATCTAAATATACTTTTTCAAGCCAGATTTAGCCTTAAGAACATTAAACAAGAAGGGATATAAGAAGATCTAACCCTAAACACCATGAATCAAGCCTAGGAACATCTTAATCTACCCCATCTCTAAACCCTAAAAGACTACTCAAGATCCATGAAAAGCCCCTCAAAATCGATGGAGATAGAGGTTGAATCCATGGATGAATGTTGAATAATCAAGATGAAAAGAAGATAGATAGAAGAGATTCAATAAGATAAACACTTAATTGCATAAACTTAAAGGATCTCTTTTACAATCTCCAAGTTCTCTCCCAAAAGGAAAAGGGTTTTTGACTAACAAAAAGCATAAGTCTGAAAATTAGGGTTTTTGGGTTTATAAATGAAAATGGGCGAACCGGGTCAACCCGGAACAAACCGGGTATTGACCCGGTCGGATCTTGGATGCGTCTTCGATACATTCTAAGCATCTCCCTAGCCTGATGTCCAAATGACATGATTTTTGCTTGTATGAACAGCTAACTCTTCCCTCTACAACTTTCATGAAGGCCGGAGAGGCTGAATATGATCGGAAGAACTTCGGTTTACCGGTTCTTTGGACGATGTCATCTCTTCTCGGCCAGGCAGATCATGCTTCAGTGTATTGGCTATAAAATCCGATCCAGAGGTCCAAATGATATGATTCAAACTCCTGTGTAAATCTGATTCACTCCTCTACAAGTTTTCGGAATACCACTGGAGTTTTTTCATAATGGAAGGCCTTCGTTTTTCCGGTTATTTGGGCGGTTTCATCTTCTCTCGGCCAGACGGACATACCTTCAGTAAATCCGTCTTATCTCCCTATGCATACGTCCAAATAACCCGATTCAAACTCCTGTGTAAAGCTGATTCACTCATCTACAACTTTGGTCAAGACCACCGAGGCTAGTTCGGAGTGAAGACCCTTCAATACCGATGTCACAAATCGGTATTTTACATCGGTACTAAGGGAATTTTCCCTCTGTTTCCACACCGAGCAGTTGCACCGACCAGTGACCTCGGTATTGAAGAAACCGTCTCGGCCAGGCGGACCTGTCTCTGGTAAATCAGCCATATCTCTCAAACAACACGTCTGAATGACTTGACTCTAACTCCTATGGACAGCTAACTCATTTCTCTGCAACTTCCATGAAGATCATTGAAGCTGATTCAGATCGGAAGGCTTCCGTCCAGCCACGTCTCTCCGGCCTCTCGGATGGACTCTGCATTCCACTTTGGTCCAACTCTCCAAATATGCCCAATTGTCTCCAAATCACCTAAAAACACTTCTTATGTATGCTAGACTCACTAAAACCTAGTGCAAACACCTATTACTCTAATTTAGACCTAAATGCCATAAAAACTATGCAAGACACATGCATGAGACACAAAACAATAACAAGAATGCATGCTAAAAATACGTAAAATATGGGAATATCAACTCCCCCAAACTTAAACATTTGCTTGTCCTCAAGCAAACAAGAATAGGCAAGGGCAGAAGACTAGAATATGGGAGCTCAAATCCGAAGGTGCCATAAAAAGAATCCGAGCCCAATGTCCAAGTTGCAAACTTCTTGATGCGATCAGACAACTTACTCAAAAGTGACTAGCCACACTTATCCTTACATGACTTACATTCGAACCTCAACCTACACAAACTTTCAAATCCTCCAACCCCTTGACATTGATTAAGTGTAATAAGCGTTAATCATGTCTATGCAAGATCAAATGAATTCGTTTGGCTAAGGGTTAGGTTATGAGATGAAGATGACCTCATTATCATGCATGGGTAATCAAGTATTAGGATCTCTCATGGAAAGAGCAAACTTTAGCAAAATGCTAAAGGTAAAAGGCAACATATGCATACAAGGGAGAATTCTCATCTACCCAAATACCTAGAGTGTCTCTAACCTAAAGCCTTCTAACCCGTTTGTGGCCATATCCTAAGCTACCCTTTTCATCTTAAGGCATTTGCCTTCTTAAACCCACACATGCTTCTTGTCCTTTCACTTCACCTTCTTCTCATTCGGGGATCAACTTCTTCTTCCTTGTTCTCATCGTTTGGTGCTTCTTTGTTGTGACTTAGCTCTCCTTTTTCTTCATTTTTGTTCACGCCTGTTTTTCTTCTTTGATGCTTTGGCCTTTTCGGCTTTCTTCTTTTTCTTTGGATCTCTTGAGGCTATCTTATTCTTAGAGCTAGTCTTATAATTTTGCACCAACCAATCTATAAATTTGATCCTTTTTTTCCTTCTCCTTATTCATCTTTCCCATTCCAAACACATCCGTTCACTAAATTTCCAAACCGTTCCCACAAACTTAAACCAAGAACCACCAACCTATCTAGCCTATTCCTAGATTAACTCCGTGATGATGGAGCTAAATCTACATGGGAATTCCTCCTTGTCGCCCTAAACCTAACACTTTTTGCCAAGTTTGCTCGAAAGAAGGCCTCACCAATCACACACGAATATCAATGGCTAGAAAGAAGGTTGAGGTTAGGGTAGGGGAAACCATTCCAATGATTGGATATGACTACTTGGATAAACTAGAGTGGTGAAAGGGAAAAGATTATCCAAGTATGTATGAAGTGATCCACGAATTCATTCAAAAATGCATAAACACAATATTTACAAGTCAAAATTAAGGTTATCACTTAGATGGGGTTGAATTCAAGTCAAGGTTTTGCTTCAATCAAGGCAAGAACAATAAGACATGAGATCAAGGCATGGTTCGTTCTTAATTTCTACACGAGATGAAAGCATCAAGTAACTAGCAACAATGGCATTGGACTAAACTCTTAATAAGGCACTTTACAAGGACCAATCTATCATTGCTTCTAATGCTCATGCAAAGCTACCTTATATGCTATGCATCTAGACTCAATCCTATATGAATGCACAAAAGTTCAAAAGTTCAAAATTTTCAAATTTATTGAAAATGCATGATATGCATGAGACTCAAGGTGCAAAAGATCAAAATAAGAACACCAAAAACGATGTTAGATAACACACACACCCTCCCTCAAACTTAAATTACACAGTCCCTTGTGTAATAGAAGCTTAAGGAAGAGTTAAACAATGCATGCAAGAAGGAAAAAGATATGATTCTAAATGCTATATACAAAGTTTGAAGTGTTACCTTGGAAAAGGATGGAGGGGGAAAGAGGGATCAAGGGACGCCATATTCCATCACCTCATCCTAAGCACTTTAGTTCATAAGTTCATGCCCATATGGCTATCGAAAACCTACTCACACTAAGAAAACCCATCAAAAGGAACTAACAACGAAAGAAAAGCATAAAAGGAAATATATACAAGGATAAGCTTGGGGTGTCTCCCAAGAGCACTTTGTTTAACGTCACTAAGTTTGACGTTTGTTACCCTTTTAGGCGGGTAATGGAGGAGTGCAAGCACTCAAAGGCGGTTCGGTAAGCTCGAGTTTGAGAACTTTACCCATTAAGCCTTTAAGACCGGTTTGATCTCGCCCCCTAACCTCCGGTGTGAGGGTTGCTATGGCCTTGGTAAAAGGCGTGGGGCGCCCTCTACATTTGACCTTGTACTCAATCATCCCTTCTTCATGTTTCCACGGGATGAGAGTCACGATCGAAGGTTGGTCTAGCAAGGGTCCAATCCCCTTTAGCATGCTCAGTTTCCTCTTCTCGGACCTAGGCCTTGTCCTTTTCTTAGCAACCTTGCCAATTTCAACCTCACTCTCCGTCGTGGTGTGAAAGAGGGAATTCAAGCAATATCCATCTAAAGCAAGGGCTTCTTCAATCATTCCTTGACTCACCGTCTCACAAATATCCACATACTCAACCTTCCGGGCTTTGGCTTCATTGTCCCCACAAATAATAGCCCCACAAATAGCGGTGGAAGAAGGCATCATTGTATAGAACTTCTTATCATCCACGTTCTTAAGAACAACCCTCTTGTTTATGAAGTCCAAGCTTGCACCGGTTGTGTTGAGGAATGGAGTCCCGAGGAGTAAAGGAAGCTTTATGATTGGTGCCATCTCCATCACAACGAAGTCCATTGGTACAAGACACTTTCCAATCTTAAGGGCAAAGTCTTCAATCATTCCAAGAGGTTTCTTCGTGGAAGAGTCTCCAAATGTGATGGTGGAGGGGTAATCGTTCAACTTATCTATCCCAAGACTTTTTGCCATCTCCAAAGTCATGACATTAACGGTTGAGCCCGAGTCACACAAAGCATCATCAATTTCCAAGAGTCCAAGTGTGCAAGATATTGAGAATTTCCCGGGGTTTCCAAGCTTTGGGAGAGTCTTAGGCTCGATCCTTGTTGTGCTTGGAGGCACTTTCTCTTGTGCCTTGTTGAGGAAACGACCGAGAAATGGAAGTGGAGGCTTATATGGATGTGGAGTCTCTCTCTTTGACTCAACTTGTGTCTCCACGTTTTTCACTTTAACCAAGTCCTTGATGGACTCATCAACCTTGTTACTCTTTTCTCCAACTAACATCATATCATTCTCACTCCCAAGGGTCACCTCCCCACCTTGTTGCTCAATGTCCTCATTGAGGCTAGAGACTAACCCGAGGAACTCCTCAATAATGTGATCTTGCTCTTTAAGAGTGGAAAAGGTGTTGCAAGACTCTTTAGAGGTTAGTATGGCTTTCCCATTTGAAGAGACTTGAGTATGTTGTGAAGAAGGGGCGGCACTCCTTTGCTCCATTAGTTTCACCTTTGAGCTCAATGTCTCAAACTTGCTATTAAGATCATTGTAAGAGCAAATGACCTTGTTAGTGGTTTCCGCTTGGCCCTTGATGAGTTGTTGGAACATGGAGGCCAAATCAAGCTCTTGCGGTTTAGACGTAAGTGCTTTACCTTGGGGCAAAAACCCTTTTTGTTGACCTTGAAAACCGGGTGGGGCTTTTGGTTGGAATCCACTTTGGTTTCCTTGGAATTGGTTCCTTGGAACATACCCTTGTTGGTTGAAGTTAGAAGGTTGACCTTGAGATTGGAATTGTTGTTGTGGAACTCCTTGAGCTTGAGTAGATTGTTGAGGGTAAAGTTGGTCTTGTGGATTCCTATAGGTTTGGTTGAACCCTTGTCTTTGGAAGTTACCTTGGTTCCCCACATATTTCACTTCCTCATGTGTTTCCACGGCCTCCTCTTGATAGCAAGCTTGATTGTTCTCATAGTCACCAATGAAATGTACCGTCTTTTGAGACTCTTTTTGAGACGCAAGAAGCTTGTCTATCATAGAGGCTTGCTTATCCAACTTCTCATTCAAGGCTTTCATGTCCTTGGCTCTCTTGTTCTCGTCAAAGTCACTTGTGGTCCTTGAAGCACGGTCATAATCATCCCCATACGTCCCATCAATAGCAGCTAAGTTCTCCACGAGCTCCATAGCATCCTCTACGTCCTTAGCTAGGAAATTACCATTCGAAGCCGTGTCAACTAGCATACGGATCTTAGGCAAAGCACCTCGGTAAAGAGTGCTAAGGAGAGAGGCGTTGGAGAAGCCATGATGTGGGCATTGAGAAGTGTAGCCTCTAAATCTCTCCCAAGTGATATGCTCAATTTAATACCCTAAAGTACTAAAGCAGTTGTTGTAGTAAGTGTAGGGGTCGAACCACAAAAGACTCACAGAGATCACACAATAGATTATGAAGTGTCGAATTACGCTAAGCCAAACAGTTGTAATTAAAAGCAATGCAGAAATTAAAGGAGTTGTAAATCAATTGAGAAATATAGGCTCAGGGTTTTTCTCAGGAAATCAATGAATGCAGATAAACTAACTAACCGGATTCAGATTTAGCGCAGCTCTTGAACTCAAAACACTAAAATATAGCTAACCAACTCTCGTTGCGAAAACTATCTAAATCTAAATCCTAGGAATTCCAAATCTCTTTGCGAATCCTAAATTCTAAATCAGCTTTAATATCAGGTTTGATATGTTCACAAATCAATTAAACCAAATCTCTTTGCGAATAATCAATTTGCTCACCTAGGTTCTATCAGGTAATTAATCGCACTCTCGTGCCTAATCAATTATCCTAAGATCTAAGTTCCAGATTTATCAACCTAGAATTAGCTATGAACACAACCTAAGGTGAAGAACTATAATTCAGATGGTGAATCCTAATAAGATAATTAACCTAGCATTCAAAGAAATCCTTTATGAGAAAACCCTAAACCTAAGGTGGATCTACTCAGACATAGAGAATGAAACAATCAATATGCTTGAATAAATCATCAATAAAATAATAACAAAGGGTTCTTGAGATCTGATCTCGGACGAAGGGAAATCAGACTTGTCTCAAAACCAGAGAAAATAAAGCATAAAAAGGCATAGCCTAAACAGATGGCTTAAAACTCCTATTTATAACCTAAAACACGACTTGGGGTCTTCTTGTAATTATCAGAGACTTCTGGGCACTTTTTGCAATTCTTCAAACTTCATTAAGTCGCGACTTTGAAATCTGCTTCGATGGGTATTGATCGATACCAGGGGGTATCGATCGATACTTGACGTGAATTCGGGTACTTTAGCCAACAGACTCCAGTTTCGCTCCAGAATGCTCCATAAACTCCAATATCTCCAAGAATACTCCAAATGTGCTATAACCTGTAAAAGACTCTAAAACACTACAAAACACTAGAAAAGACTCTATAAAAGGACTTATATCATGGCCTAAATGGGGTAAAAACCATGATATATCACCAAGCCTCATTGAAAGACTCAATAGACCGTTGTGTGAAGCTAGATATCTCATTTCGAAGTTTGGCGGTTCTAGACGGTGAGAAGAATTTGGCTAGAAACGCCCTTTTGCAATCATCCCATGAAGTAATAGATCCTTGAGGCAAGGTCATTTCCCATTGGTGAGCCTTGTCACCTAAAGAGAACGGGAAGAGACGAAGCTTGAAACCGTCTTCGGAGACCCATTGATTTTAGTGAGACCACATATCCGGTCAAATTGGTCAATGTGATCTAGAGGATCCTCCATTGACAACCCATGGAACTTGTTAGCTTGAACCATGTTGAGTAGCCCGGGTTTGACCTCAAAGTTGTTGTTTTCCACCGGTGGAGCTTGAATGCCTTGCCGGTTTGGTGAGCATTAGCGGCATCACCCTCTCCAACAACGTGTCTAGCTCTTGGTGGATGGTTGGGACGGTTTGGTTGGTGATGGTTTCCATTGCCACCACCTCCTTGGTTGTTTCCGTGTCCATCCCCATTCCCACCATTCCTTTGGTGGGGAATGGGTTCATTGATGTTCCCAAGTGGAACATTCTCAAAGTGCTCCATGTCGTTACCAATCTCTTCTTGAACTCTCACACGGTTCCTTCTTGCTCTTGAACCTCTCTCAAGTTAATCAATGTCGTCCGTCGGTTCTACAAGGTTAGTATTGCCACGGGGACGGGTATGCATGCACCTATAGAGAGAAAGAACACTAGGAAGCAAAGAAGACTAGTAACTTGGTAGCAAATAATACTTAAGCTCACTAAGAACCTAAATCTCAATGTTAAAATAAATCCCAATATGGCAACGGCGCCAAATTGATACAAGACTTTTTAGTCTCTAGGAGGTATCAATATCCCCAATACGATGTAGTAAAGAGGTTATCAATCCATAATTGGGATTATTCTAATCACTAAGAATGCAAGGAACAATTGTAAGTTAAGTTAAACAAGTGGTTTGTTGTTAAGTATCCAATTTAGAATTAAGCAAAAGCACTAAGCAAGATTGTAAATAAATAAGCAAAAGCGAATCTAGAGATAAGGTTATCGATATAAGAAGTCTCAAGTTCAATTCATGATGTTCATTTACTCAAACAAGCTAATCCCTAGGCATAAGATCCTAAACTTGACTAATTCTCTTTCAAGCAATTAATCACTATGCTAATCACCTAACCCATTAGCAAATCATCATTTGTGGATCATTGATTAGCAAACATTTAGTTTAATTCAACAAGATCAACCAAAAATACACCCTAGACAACTATTGTCATATGCTAGGAATGTAAATCTCTTGTTTAATTCATCAAGGCATTTCACCAAACACTTGGTGTGCATGAAATGCCTTATGATCTAAATATACTTTTTCAAGCCAGATTTAGCCTTAAGAACATTAAACAAGAAGGGATATATATAAGAAGATCTAACCCTAAACATCATGAATCAAGCCTAGGAACATCTTAATCTACCCCATCTCTAAACCCTAAAAGACTACTCAAGATCCATGAAAAGCCCCTCAAAATCGATGGAGATAGAGGTTGAATCCATGGATGAATGTTGAATAATCAAGATGAAAAGAAGATAGATAGAAGAGATTCAATAAGATAAACACTTAATTGCATAAACTTAAAGGATCTCTTTTACAATCTCCAAGTTCTCTCCCAAAAGGAAAAGGGTTTTTGACTAACAAAAAGCATAAGTCTGAAAATTAGGGTTTTTGGGTTTATAAATGAAAATGGGCGAACCGGGTCAACCCGGAACAAACCGGGTATTGACCCGGTCGGATCTTGGATGCGTCTTCGATACATTCTAAGCATCTCCCTAGCCTGATGTCCAAATGACATGATTTTTGCTTGTATGAACAGCTAACTCTTCCCTCTACAACTTTCATGAAGGCCGGAGAGGCTGAATATGATCGGAAGAACTTCGGTTTACCGGTTCTTTGGACGATGTCATCTCTTCTCGGCCAGGCAGATCATGCTTCAGTTTCTTGGCCATAAAATCCGATCCAGAGGTCCAAATGATATGATTCAAACTCCTGGGTAAATCTGATTCACTCCTCTACAAGTTTTATGAAGACCACTCGAGTTGTTTCATAATGGACGGCCTTCGTTTTTCCGGTTATTTGGACGGTTTCATCTTCTCTCGGCCAGACGGACATACCTTCAGTAAATCCGTCTTATCTCCCTATGAATACGTCCAAATAACCCGATTCAAACTCCTGTGTAAAGCTGATTCACTCATCTACAACTTTGGTGAAGACCACCGAGGCTAGTTCGGAGTGGAGACCCTTCAATACCGATGTCACAAATCGGTATTGTACATCGGTACTAAGGGAATTTTCCCTCTGTTTCCACACCGAGCAGTTGCACCGACCAGTGACCTCGGTATTGAAGAAACCGTCTCGGCCAGGCGGACCTGTCTCTGGTAAATCAGCCATATCTCTCAAACCACACGTCTGAATGACTTGACTCCAACTCCTATGGACAGCTAACTCATTTCTCTGCAACTTCCATGAAGATCATTGAAGCTGATTCAGATCGGAAGGCTTCCGTCCAGCCACGTCTCTCCGGCCTCTCGGATGGACTCTGCATTCCACTTTGGTCCAACTCTCCAAATATGCCCAATTGTCTCCAAATCACCTAAAAACACTTCTTATGCATGCTAGACTCACTAAAACCTAGTGCAAACACCTATTACTCTAATTTAGACCTAAATGCCATAAAAACTATGCAAGACACATGCATGAGACACAAAACAATAACAAGAATGCATGCTAAAAATATGTAAAATATGGGAATATCAATGCTAAAATTAATACCCTAACAGTACTGAAGCAGTAGTTGTAATATAGTTAGGGGTCGAACTGTTAGGGTATTGACAGAAAGACAACGCTAGAGCTAATCAAATTTGGCGCCGTTGCCGGAGACTCAATTTCGCCATTATATTTTAGCTGTCGAGTTTTGACTAAGTTCGTCGGTATCGATCGATACTCACTAGTATCGGTCGATACTCAGGCGATTCCTTTGTTGATATCGATCGATACCATCAGTGTCGGTCGATACTCAACGTAATTTTTTTTGGTTACTTACGTGCCTTGTCTAGTGTTTTGTTTTCAGGTGTATGCATGTTCGTGAAACTAGAAGCAACAAGAGCACTCAGCTAGTTGAACTGTCACTGGAGAAGCTAGCACGTTTAGAACGAGCAAACAGAAAGACAAAGCAAACATTTGGGATGAACAACCCAGTGGTTTTAAGAGCTGATGAAGTTGGAGTCTTGAGAGACCAAAAGGGTCATGTGTGCAATGAGGGAGGGCAGCGACTTGATGAAGCCAGAAACGTTGTTGTCCCTGCTGCTGTTATTGAGATTGTCACGCCAGCTGGGCGCGCCAACGTTGGGAATGATTCAGGTGATCGAGTTAGTACACTTGGCGAGAACAACAGACCTGATCAATTCTATGCCAATCGATCTGCGATTCGTAATCCAACTTTTCAGAGGAATGACTTCGAGCTGAAGCCTGCATACTATGCTCTCGTGAGTCAGAGTCTTTTCCATGGTTTATCTCATGAACATCCCATGGATCATATCGAGAGGTTCGAGGATTTGGTCACTGGTATGAAGTACAATGGAGTGCCCAATGAGTTCCTCTTCTGCAAACTTTTCCAATACTCTCTTAGTGGGGATGCTGCTTATTGGCTGAAGCAGTTGGCTCCTGGTTCGCTAACTACATGGGATGAGACGAAGAATGCATTCATGTGCAATTTCTATGGTGATGCGAGATCTGAAGAGCTCAAGAATAAAATTTCCCAATTTTCTCAAGGTCCAATCGAGGCACTCAAAGCAGCTTGGATTCGTTTCAAGTCATATCAGAGGGATTGTCTGCACCATGGGTTCAATCAGGTTCAGCTGCTGGGTACTTTCTACATAGGGATCGATTGGAGGTACCAGATGGCTTTGGATACTGCGAGTAATGGGAACTTCAACACCAGATATCCAGATGATGCGGTCGTGCTGATTGAGAACTTGGCGTCTAGCAATAGCACCAAGAATGCTGATTTCGAGCGGAAGAAGCAAGCTGGAGGAATTGATGGATCGCAGATTGCTGCAGTTCAAGCCAAGCTGGATATTTTGATTGGGAAGTCGAAGAAGGCTGTACACTTTGCTGATGGAGTCAATAATATCGGTGGAGATGAAATGGAAGATTGTAACTACGTTGGTGGTTCTGGATTTCAGGGTCAACAATTTGGGTACAACAACAACCGGAACTTCAGTAACAACACTCGCAATTACGGGAATTCTTCGTACCAGCCCATCTCTCCAAAGTCCACAGAGAATAAGATGGAATCCATGATTGACCAGATTCTTCAGTGACAGCAAAAACTGTAAATGGATTTCACTGGGAAGATTGATCATTTGTACACTGATCTCAATGGGAAGATTGACCATCTGAATGGGAAAATCGAAGCTGTCAACCTTTGTCAGAGGAAGCTGAAAAATCAGATTGCTCAGACCGCATCAGCTGTGAAGAGGCAGGAAGGTTTTCTTCCAGGGAAAACTGAGAATCCAAGAGCATACGTCAATGTAATCACCATAGGGAGTGCTAAAGAAGCCATTACAGTGGTAGAAAAGGGTTTTGATGCAGAAATTTTCGACGATGTTGTTGAAGATGACGACTGGGATTCTGAAATCGCACAGGTATCGATCGATACCAGCCTGTATCGATCGATACCAGTCCAGACATCTGCACGAGTGAATCCAAAATCACGTGTATCGATCGATGCCCCTTCTGTATCGATCGATACTAAGACGCAGGTCGTGAAAGAGCCTGAAATTGTCAAGGAGAGGGTGTATATACCCAAGATACCTTATCATATGCCTCATATTATGACAAGGAAGGAATGGGAGGACGCTAGATGCAAATTATTGGATAAATCAGTTGTGGAGCCTCCTTTTGATGATGATATATCTGCCAGGGACAATTCAAGTGCGAGAGTATCGATCGATACCCTACCTGGTGTCGGTCGATACCCCTCGCAGATGCAGGCATTCTTTATCAAGGCAAGACGCAAGTCACTACCGTTGCGGCAGTTGACACCGAGGGAAGACCCATGGAAATTCGCAGTTCCATGCTCCATATCAGGAGTTGAATTCAACGCGTCTCTCGTTGACTCATGGTCTAGCGTCATTGTAATATCAAGGGGAATTGCTGAGCGACTGAAGGCTGATATAAGACCCCCTACGGTGCTTCTCACGTTTGCGAACTCCTCCACTTCACCTCCATATGGTACAATTCCTGACTTGATGGTTAAAATAGGAGATTGTCTGGTGCCCACTAGTTTTCAGGTTGTGGAGATGAGCGAAGGATCTGAGGTTTCTTTGCTCTTGGGACGACCGTTTATGGCAATTGCTGGCGCGATCATAGACACACCTAATAAGAGACTCTCTTTCTCTTACATTGACGGAGATGTCTACTATGATGCCATACCCTCTAGAGGTGCTCCCACACATGTCTCGTGCTTCACTGTTATCACAAGGGAGACATTGGTAGTTGCTCCTTTGGAAGAACCTCCAGACGTGCCAACTATCACAAACGTTTCATCTGAACCACCCATCATCCCCAAGGAAGTTGTCAGGAAGGCTAAGGCAACAAAGAAGAAGGCCAAGAGCAAAAAGGTCGAGAATCCCCATGTAACTTTGATACCTCATAAGTGTGATGGAGAATCGATTGAGTACAAGGTGAAGTGCAAAGGAGCTTCGAAGCCATTCTCCAAGGCTAGAGTTCTTCTCACTTCGGAGCTGAAAGAGAAAGGGCAAGAGTGTGTGGAAGGCATGTTGAGCAGAACTCTGAAGCCAGCAATGTCAAGTTGTGGAGCCTGTTTCGGTGCAAGCTCCCATTCCTATCCTGCCTGAGGGCATTACAGTCAAGCTATAGACGTTAAACGAGCGCTTGGTGGGAGGCAACCCACTGGTGAGTCTATATATAAGTATTTTTCTTTTATTTTTCGTATTGTGTCAGGATAAACAAAGAGCAGACTCGAAATCGCCTAGTGTCGATCGATACCCCATTGGTATCGGTCGACACCAATCGCGAATGAAAGGTTCATCAAGTCGATTTAAGCCTGGTATCGATCGATACCAGGTTGTGTGTCGATCGATACTCGATGTTCCAGGAAGGTAACTTCTTGTTTTTCCCAATTTTATCATTTTCTTTTGTTTTCTTTCACTGACTCTAGGCTAGATAACGCTGGGGACAGTGTTGTTCAAGTCTGGGGGAGGTGTCTGCTGACATTGTGTTTGTTTTTCTTAGATTCAGTTGTTTTATCAAGTCAAAAACGTTTTATTGAGTCAAAACTTGTTGGAGATGATGATCATGTGCTTGAATTGTTGTTTTGATTTTGGTTTTGAGTGACCAGTGTTGCAGGATCAGCTCTAGATCCACTAATGAAAAATCCAAGGACTGACCAGTTGACTAGAAAACATTCAAGTCTTCAGCAGAGTTCTTCTGAAGCCTGAGCCAAATTTTTGAACTTCATCTATGTGGTTAGTGTTTACAGAACTTGATTCATCATTCATATCTGATAAAGGAACCCATGTGTTTAGAGTTATGGTATCTCTCTCCCCTGTTATAAGTTGATAAATAAGAGCACAAAAGATGAGATGATTTTCTTCTGAGTAGAGGGCTAGGAAAATTTCCAGCGATCCCATTATTCTACTTAAGAGGGAATGATCACACAAAGGTTGACAGCGAGGTTAGGAAAATTTCCCGTGATAACACTATTCGCCTAAACCTTTGATACATAGAGAGGGAAGAACCGGGGATTTGGTGGCAAACACCATCAGTACTCGCGTTTCTGACCTTGATGTGTATATGCAAAGCTGAAAAAAAAAAAAAAAGAGAACATAATAAGAAATAAGTCATGGGGAGAGAAAGTGATACAAAAAGTGAGAAAAAAGGTGGTTCCTTGTCATGATATTGTATGGTAAAGAATCTAGAAGGTTCTTGAACATTGGCTGCAGCGATGGAACTGATGATGAGGGCTTTATTTGAACTATGTTGCGAGATAATGTGTGGAGTCTGGAAAAACTGCGAATGTCTACGGAGAAGTACATGGTGGTTAGATCGAAAGCTGGTTATGTGACATTTGGGTGCTTGGGAAAAGGATCTTTGCGATGGTTCCTGAACTGGTGAGTCTCCGTGTTTTCAAACCTCTTTCTCTGGTTTAGTCTTCTATTTGCTTAGGGGCAAGCAAAGGCTAAATCCGGGGGAGTTGATACATCATGATTTTTACCCCGTTTAAGCCATGATATAAGTCTGTTTTATAGAGTCTTTATGTTATTTCGTAGTATTTTAGAGTCTTTTACAGGTTTTAGCACGTTTGTAGCTCAATTGGAGTTTTTGGAGAATTCTGGAGCATTTTGGGAGAAAATGAGCAGAGTCATGCAGAGACGTCAGAAGTTTGGCATTCGTTGAAGAACTTCTCACCAATGGATTGAGCTCAAATTTGTACACAAGACAGATCAATGGATTAGCTTTCATTTGGAAGTGGTTTGAGGCTATTCCAACGGTGCGATCGAAAGTTATGCCAGTTTTCGTGAAGACAGTCCAGTCTGTCGATCGACACTGTACGGTGTCCACCGACACCAGTCCAGTATCGACCAACACCAACTGCAGACGGGGAAAAACGTGATTTTACAAGTTTAAAGACTCTGCAACTTGGTCCAGAAGACTTTATTAATTACAGAAAAGGCCTAGAACGTGTTTTAGCTTATAAATTAGGTTTTCAGCCACTTGTTTAGGCTATGTTTTATTTTTACTTTGATTAGAGAGAGAGCTTTGTGAGGAAGACAAGTCTGAAACTCCTTTCGTCCGAGAGAAGATTTCGAACCCTCTTGTTACTATTTCTGTTTTATTTGATGATTTATTCAAACATGTTTATTGCTTCAATTTCCATGTCTGAGTAGATCTACTTTATGTTCAGGGTTCTCATAAGGGTTTTTCTCTGAATGCTAGGTTGATTAGTTTATTAGGATTCACCATCTGAATTAGTTATTCGCCTTAGGTTGTGTTCAAAGCTAATTCTAGGTTGACGAATCTGGAACATATATCTTAGGATAATTGATTAGGCACGAGAGTGCGATTAATTACCTGATAGAACCTAGGGTGAGCAAATTGATTATTCGCAAAGAGATTTGGTTTAATTGATTTGTGAACATATCAAACTCGATATTAAAGCTGATTTATTCTTAGGAATTTGCAAAGAGATTTGGGATTCTGAAGTTTAGATTTAGATAGCTTTCGCAACGAGAGTTGGTTAGCTATACTTTAGTGATTTGAGTTCCAGAACCGCGCTAAATCTGAATCATGTTAGTTAGTTTGTCTGCATTCATTGATTTCCTGAGAAATACCATGAGCCTATATTTTCCTCCATCGAATTACAACTCTTTTAATTTACGTTTTGCTTTCAATTACATCTATTGGTTTAGCTTAATTCTCTTCTATATAATCTATTGTGTGTTTCTGTGAGTCCTTGTGTTCGACCCCTAGATATACTATAACAACTGCTTTAGTATCTACATAGGGTATTAATTTGAGCATATCAAATTTGGCGCCGTTGCCGCCGTTGTCACCTATATAATTTACGTTGGATCAACCAAGGTATACTACGACCCCTAGCGTTGTCTTTCTGTCATACCAAGGTGTCTGCTGACATTGTGTTTGTTTTTCTGTTTGTGCGTTCCACAAGCGCTAGCTGTTCCAGTGACAGTTCAACTAGATGAGTGCTCTTGTTGCTTCTGGTTTCACGAACAGGCATACACCTGAAAACAAAACACTAGACAAGGCACGTAAGTAACCAAGAAAATACGTTGAGTATCGATCGATACCGGGTGGTGTCGATCGATATCAACAAAGGAAGACGACGAGTATCGACCGATACTAGTGAGTATCGATCGATACCGACGAACTTAGTCGAAACTCGACAGCTAAAATCTAATGGCGAAATTGAGTCCCCGACAACGGCGCCAAATTTGATATGCTCAAATTAATACCCTAACAGTACTAAAGCAGTAGTTGTAATATAGTTAGGGGTTGAACCACAAAGACTCACAGAGATCACTCAATATATTGTATAGTGTCAAATCAAGCTAAGCAAATAGGATGAAATTGAAAGCAGTGCAGAAATTAAAAGTGTTGTAATTCAATTGGGGAAAGATAGGCTCAGGGTTTTTCTCAGGAAATCAATGAATACAGATAAACTAACTAGCATGATTCAGATTTAGCGCAGTTCTTGAACTCAAATCACTAAGGTATAATTAACCAACTGTCGTTGCGAGAATTATCTAAATCTAAATCCTAGGAATTCCAAATCTCTTTGCGAATCCTAAAGTCTAAATTGGCCTTAATATCAAGTTTGATATGTTCACAAATCAATTAAACCAAATCTTTTTGCGAATAATCAATTTGCTCACCTAGGTTCTATCAGGTAATTAATCGCACTATCGTGCCTAATCAATTATCCTAATATCTAAGTTCCAGATTCGTCAACCTAGAATTAGCTTTGAACACAACCTAAGGCGAAGAACTAATTCAGATGGTGAATGCTAAACAGATAATCAACCTAGCATTCAAAGAAATCCTTATGAGAAAACACTAAACCTAAAATGGATTTACTCAGACATGGAGAATGAAACAATCAACATAACTGAATAAATCATCAAATAAATAATCAGAAAGAGTAAAACAAGGGTTCGAAATCTTCTCTCGGATCAACAAAGTTTCAGACTTGTCTCCCTCTAAATCTCTCTAAAAAAAACCAAAGTAAAATAAGCATAGCCAACAAAGTGGCTATAAAATCCCTATAAATAACTTAAATCACGAATTGGGGCTTCTTGTAATTATTAAAGACTTTTGGGGCAAATCTGCAATTCTTCAACTCTTGGTTAAGTCGCGTGTCTTGTCATGCTGCGATGGGTATCGATCGATACCAGGGGGTATCGATCGACACTGATCGTGAAATCTGGTACTCAGCTATACGAACGTCTGTTTTGCTCCAAAATGCTCCAGAAAGCTCCAATAGTTCCAATTATGCTCCAAACGTGCTAAAACCTGTAAAAGACTCTAAAATACTCTATAATAGGATAAAGACTCGATAAAACGGATTTATATCATGGCCTAAAAGGGGTAAAAACCATGATATATCAATTACATCTTCATATAGTATAGTTCGTTTGCTATATAAGCTCTAAGATATGGTTGCATATGTTAACTCAGTTCACAATGACAAAAAAATAAAATCATTTCCTTCCCTAGTTCAATAATATTATACATATGTAGACACTTATTAACTGTTATTTCAAATCTCGAATATGACGATCAATTAATTTTTTTTTCTTATGTATGAAGGGAAAGTATGATCTGTATATTCGCATGCAGACCAATGAATTTGTGCACCTACGTTTTGAATTTTTTTTTTTTTTTGGGATTTTCTACACAAATGTTAAGGTTCACATCATCAAAACATTAAAGCACAAAGTTCATTCAAATTTTACAGCCTCTACGTAAGTTGTGACTCGTAAGCAATACCCCACACGACCTCTATTATGCGAGCCCCCACACACACACTAACTCTATATAGTATTTGAAGTAATTGGAAAATAAAAAACATAACAAAAATGACTCATTCCTATTATAGTGAATCACATACATAACTTTCTTTTATTACACCGACACCCAAAATTGTCGCCGTCCGTTTTCCCTAACCACTAATTCTTATTGTACACTTTGGTACACAATTCGTCTATAAATCAAAGCGAGAGAGAGAGGAGAGAGGGAAAGAAGAATGGTGAAGTCTCATCGTTCAGACACGGAATGTTCCTCTGCCAAGAAGGGAAAGGGGATCCCCACAGGGACAGTGATATATCGTGGGGCCCGCATGAGGAGCTGGGGGAAATGGGTCTCGGAGATTCGGGAGCCTCGGAAGAAATCAAGAATCTGGCTCGGAACTTTCCCCACGGCTGAGATGGCTGCGCGTGCGCACGATGTTGCCGCATTGAGCATCAAAGGAAGGTCAGCAATCCTCAACTTCCCCGAGCTGTCGGATTCTCTGCCACGGCCCGTCTCGCTTAGGCCACGAGACATCCAGGCCGCGGCGAGCAAAGCCGCATTTATGGATTTCAAAACGCCCTCGTTCCATCTCCAGGATGAAACGACGCCGTCACAAATTACATGTGAGACTGAGACGAGTGAAAAGTCGTCATCCTCGTCCTCGACCTCTATGCTCTCGGAGGAGCTAGGAGAAATCGTGGCGTTGCCAATTCTGGACAATGAGTTAAAGAAAGATCTCGCGTTGTTTGACTCGTTGGAGGGGTTGGTATGTATGCCCCCATGGTTAGATGCTACCGAAGAAGGTTTTACGTGTGGAGAGGATTCAATACTGTTGGACTCACTTTTTCAAGAAAGCTTATTGTGGAATTATCAGTAAGATTTTCTTGGGAAAGAAAAATTAGTTTTTTTGTTTTCTTCCCTCGTTTTCACTGTGGTTTTGTTCTTTAATCATGACATATGTCGACCTTTCTCTCCATAAGCTCTTTTTACAACATATGCATTTTTTTTTTTAAAGTTTCTCCAAGTAACTCAAATTAGTAAACAATTCCGCGAAAGGTTATGTAAACAACCATAGTTTGTTTTTCATATATCTTTTTTACTATCTTGCATTCAATTTTCCCCCGATTATTCGACTTTGTGTTATAAATAATTTGTGTTTCTTCTTCTTCTTTTGGTGGTGTAATCAGGGGCGAACCTATTTAGAGGGATGGAGTGTCACATGACACTCTATTTTTTTAATTAAGTAGTTTTGGTTTAAGAAAATACATAATTGATGGTAAATATGGTTGTTTTTTTTACATTTGACTTCGGTAACGTTGGTTTAAATCCTTAAGTGACACCATATATTTATATATATTTTTAGTTGTTTTCTAATAGTATTTATACATATTATATTATGCATCCGGTAAAAAATATTTCTGGATCCGCCACTGGGTGTTATTATATGAATGAAAATGTGTATAAGGGGATTCGTGGAAGTAAGCGTTAAGTTATTCATCTTGATTTTACGTGCTAGAAAAAGAAAAGATCAACACAACTAAAACATCGTTATTGAAAAGATAAAAAAACATTACGAACTCAGCAAATAATCGTTTTACGCCCAAAAGTCTTAGGATTCGCATATCTAACGTAAACGAAAACAAAAATAGGCAACCCGTCTTCCAATTTGGTATACAAGTCCGAGCCATGCATATTCTCTAAAAAACTTGCATCTTCCTCATTTGGAGATCATCCAGTTTTCATCAAGGGCGGACCAACTTAAATAAAAGTGCATTTGTAAGAAAATTATACAAAGGAACAATGGCTGGTTGAAAGTTCTTTCATTGAACCCCTAACCCAAGTTTAATCTTACTTTTGGCCACGTTAATTATATGGATTTTTTGTTATTTTTCAAAATTTCAGTCCCTTCCATAAGTGGTTCTTGTATATTTCATTTTCCATATATTTTCCCATAAATGAGTTTTTTTCTTTGATTTGTTTTAAATTGGTGAGATGGTATCTACACCTGAGGAGTGGCCTGCTGAGGGGAGGATCTACTGTTCACAGTGTGGAGGCAGCTGCCCCCGTGTTTTTTCAAATTTTAATGTAATTTAACTTATTTTTTTGTTTGCCCACACTAAAAACTGTTATTATGTCCCCATTGTTTTTGGTTGCCGGGCTTAACTAACATAAATTATTAAAGCCCAAATTAAATCAATTAATATAATAATAAGGAGAAAAAAATCTCATAACCCACAAATCCGTACATTATTGAGTAATATCAATAGATAGCCTTCAATAATATGTAAATTAGTTTTTAAGTTTGGACACTATTCACATGTACTGTTCACAAAGAAAATGTCATGTAAACCCTTCATATCTACTTGTCTGGATGATAACATTGTTATTCGTATATAGTTATCCGCATATCTTTTAGTTGAAATTGTTATCCGAATATCAGTAATTCATATATAACTTCTCTATACATTAATTTGAGGTTAGGATTCAATGTTCAAGTTTATGGTTTATGATTTTATGGTTTAATGTTTTCGGTTTAGGGTTATGATTTATTGTTTTAGGGTTCATGATTTAAAGGTTTAAGGTTTAGAGTTTATGATTAAGGGTTATAGTTCATGAATTAGGGTTTATGATTTATTGTTTTAGGGTTCATGATTTAAAGGTTTAGGGTTTAAAGTTTATGATAGGGGTTATAGTTCATGAATTAGGGTTTCGAGTTTATGATTTATTGTTTTAGGGTTCATGATTTAAAGGTTTAGGGTTTAGAATTTATGATTAGGGGTTATAGTTCATGAATTAGGGTTTCAGGTTTATGATTTATTGTTTTAGGGTTCATGATTTAAAGGTTTAGGGTTTAGAGTTTAGATTTTATGATTAGTGTTTAGGATTATCAATATGAGTTATCTTGATAATCAAATAGATATCTATTATCAAATATGATTTATCTTGATATTAATAGTTATTGATGTGAGTTATCTTGATAATCGAATAAATATCGATGATCAAATATGAGTTATCTTGATAATAAAAATTATCAATATGAGTAATCTTGATTATCAAATAGATATATATAAATATGAGTTATCTTGATAATTAGACAATGGAATCCACTTTTTGTTTGTAATATTTGTAAGGGTATTTTAGTCAGAATCTACACAATAATTTTTGCAAAACTAATTTTAAGTTATTTATAGCTAGAAAACTAATTTTGTAAGTATTGACCGCTATCTATTAAATTCACCTTACATTATTTTCCTTCAGTTGATCGACAAGCCATTATGCTACTACTTTTTTTTTTGTCGTCAACCACTATGCTTTTAATGGCTTTTTTAAACTTATTTCTGTTTTCTTCTAATTTATTTATTTGTTTATTTTTAACATCTTTTTCTCTAGATTATTATTTGACGTCCATATACATTTTTTGGTTTAGTATGAAATTTTTATTTATAAAAGATTATTAAGTATCTGATGTTAGTTGTTTTTTTGTGAGATTTTAATTTGTTCACATAGATGGCAAGAGAGATCAGTTGGATTTTTAATAATTAAAAAATAACGACAAGTTTAGTTAATTTATTTTAATTGTAAAAAAAGAATTTGGTACTAATGAAACAATAACGATGAAGTTTTTCTTAAAATAATAAATAAATGTATAGTACATACGTAACGTGTTATTTTAATTTTAGTATAACATTATTTTAATTTTAGCTTTTTTGCCCCTAGTGAAAATAGTTTATAGATCCGTCACTGGACTTTCTTTTACATTATACTTGGAGGAATTTGTGAAGAGTATTGTTTTCGTTTTTCTCTATTCATCCCATGCATAAGCAACACAAAGGCGGACAAGCTAACACAGAGTCATCGTGTCTACCCGCATGATATTACATATAAACTCGGTACCACAAGTTTAGGTCTCCAAAACGTTTTAGGTACATTTAGGTTGTTGACAAAAAAAAAAGATTTGTTTCCTCAATAGAGTTCAAAAAATATGTGTTTCTTCATTAGTTTTTTTTTCATAAAAGTCAATTTTTGTTATTGAATATTAAATTTATTGATCTCTCTAAAAATATTTACACCGTGGTTTATAACAAGTTTAAAAAGACAAAAAAATAGAGCACCAAAAATGCTGAGCAAAAGAAACAAAAACATAGCCTTAGAGGCTTAGAAACTTCTTAACGATGTGAAACTAATTCAAACCATCTCTAAAGGAGGTCATGAAGCCGAGGATCAGTTGTGTAATTGAGAGAAGATATTATGTTCCTAGTCACTGTTGGAGGTGGGTCTCGCGACCCTCCTACCTTCCTTAAAAGGCCCGCGCTCAAAATCGGGATCAGCCCGCCCGAGCAGTCGGCCCACTAAGCGACCGGCCCACCAAGCAAATAAAGCCCACCCAGGTCGGTCGTACGAAGAAGAATAGGTGGACTGCCACCGAGACCGGTCAGTACACTCTACCCAACCAAGTGATCTGTCCTGACCCGCCATCAATTGTCCTGCCCGACCAACGAGTTTAACCTGACCGACCGTACGAATTAGGGTTTCAAAGATCCTAAACCGCCATTCTAAACTTAGTATAAATAGAGAGTACCTTCATTTGTAAAAGGAGGACCGATATTACTATTCACTTAGAAAAGAACACTGTAATCACATCGATTCAAACCGACCTCGTTCGATTATAATATACGCCGACCTAAGACTTTAACCTAAACGAAATTCTCCGAGCCTTGATACGATAAGAATATAAGTTATATCGGTGTGCTAACAACCGATACAACANAAATAAAGCCCACCCAGGTCGGTCGTACGAAGAAGAATAGGTGGACTGCGACCGAGACCGGTCAGTACACTCTACCCAACCAAGTGATCTGTCCTGACCCGCCATCAATTGTCCTGCCCGACCAACGAGTTTAACCTGACCGACCGTACGAATTAGGGTTTCAAAGATCCTAAACCGCCATTCTAAACTTAGTATAAATAGAGAGTACCTTCATTTGTAAAAGGGGGGACCGATATTACTATTCACTTAGAAAAGAACACTGTAATCACATCGATTCAAACCGACCTCGTTCGATTATAATATACGCCGACCTAAGACTTTAACCTAAACGAAATTCTCCGAGCCTTGATACGATAAGAATATAAGTTATATCGGTGTGCTAACAACCGATACAACAATTGGCGCCCACCGTGGGGCTCCGAGATTTCTCAACGCAAAAAGCAGTTCGGCGAATAAACAACTCAACGATGTCGGAACAACCATCCACGACTACGATAGGCACGAAGACCACGACACCTCGATTCATCGGACCCGAGCCAGCTCCGAACCGACAAAGTAGCACAAATATACCGACTACTGCCGTGATCCTCGAAACCATCCGGGTAACCCCATTGGTCGGCGACGTATCCACTGCAGGACCAATCGACATTCCTGCCCTCTTCGGAACACTCCTCGCAAGAATAGACGAGCTCACCCGTGGAACGAGCGAAAGTTTTGACCAAATCACCGCAGCACAAGCAGCATGCCAAGATCAAGTCAACGATCTTAACTCCCAAGACGCCCAAACCCCCGAACACCATCGCACCCGCCGTAACCTATTCGGCGATCAGCCCTCCCCGTCAAATAACCTGCTACGAAACCCGACATACGTCGAAAACCGAACACGTACGCCGAGCTTCGAAACACCGACCCCCCCTCCTCGAACTCCGAACCCCGAACGAAACCAAGCGATGGAAGAGATGAACGCCAAATTACAAGCCATGACATCTCTGGTACATCGGGCAACCAGTTCGGCTCCCGAGATCGATCGTGTGCTAAAGGAAACACAAAACACACCGTTTACTGCTCAGATAGCCGACTTCCCAATGCGTAACCCAGGGAAAATTAATTTTCCAATATACTCAGGAAACGCCGATCCCAGCCAGCACCTGACGGCATTCCAAATTGCGATGGGCCGAGCCCGATACTCCGCCGAGGAACGGGACGCCGGCTTTTGCCAGCTCTTCGTGGAAACTCTTGCTGGAAACGCCCTAGTATGGTTTTCCAAGCTCGACGCGAACTCCATAGACAGCTATCGCACGCTGAGCACCGCCTTCCTCAAACGCTATCATATGTTCCTCCAACACCCGACCTCATGTGCCGATCTCTATACGATCAGTCAAGGGGAAAATGAATCCCTACGAGCATTCATGAACCGATTCAACTCAGTAGCATCCCGAGTCTCGGTGCCAGACGATGCGGCAATACCAGCCCTGTGGGGAGCCCTCCGACATAACATGAAATTCCGAGATAGCCTCAAGTTCGATAAACCACCGACCCTAGAGGACGCACTACACATAGCGATACTATACATCGAAGACGAGGAGGAGAAAGAAGCAATGGCCAAGAAATGCCCATCTAATCCAGACCGATCGACGAAAGATAAACCCAGGGAAGAATATTGTGAACCACGACAACACCTCAACTAGGGTTATCGCGCCAATAATAACGGCAACGACAAGGGCAGAAAGGCAAACGTAAGCTACGTCGGTGAAGCACAACCCCAGCAGTCGAACAAATGGATACGCGACGAAGAAAGCCAGCGTCCGTTCTGTGAATACCACAAGCGATACGGACACCCCACTTCTCAATGTCGCACGCTACAAGGATATCTCCTCGCGAAATACCGAAGAGGAGAGATCGAAACTCAAAGTCAAACCTCGATACAACAATTCGACGAACAACGATCAAACGACCCTAACCGATCCGATAATAACCGACCCAGGCCGAATCTAGGCGAAAACCTTCCTCCGCCACCGATCATACGAAGGACGGACGATGAGCAACCAAAACGGGACGGCGACTTCCATGATAAGCAAGGAACGCCCCCGACAAACCGAAGACGAATCAACATGATCATGGGAGGCCTCATGACGTGCAACGACTCGATTCGATCAATCAAAAAGTACGGCCGGAAAGTGATGGTCGCTCAAAGATGGCAGGATCAGATCACCGATAAGCCCATCGGTAAAACAGTAAGCTTCACCAGGGATGACGCCGCGGGCATAGATCAACGACACAACGACCCTCTTGTTATCGAACTCAGAATCGGCGACTGTGAGATCTCACGAATATTAATAGACACCGGCAGCTCGGTGGATCTAATAGACACCCTGGATAAAATGGAAATCGCCGACCATCATCTCAAGCCATCCATCAAACCGCTCACAGGATTCAATGGAGATACGACCATGACGATCGGGACAATTAGACTACCGGTGTATGTCGGGAAAACTACGAAGCTTGTCAAATTCGTCGTCGTCGACAAACCAACAATCTACAATGCTATACTGGGTACGCCATGGATCCATGCGATGAAGGCCGTCCCATCCACCTACCATCAATGCATCAAGTTCCCCACCCCCCACGGAGTTAAGACGATCCGGGGAAATCAGGAAATGTCCCGAACATGCTTCATCACCGAGCACAAGCTACGAAATTCGGCATCCAACCGACCTGAATCGTGTCTAATGATTGAACCCAGGATCCATACCGAACTCCCACTCCAAGATAAGCCGAGGCGCGAGACCATCCTCCAAGTTAACATAGACGAAGGCAACCCAGAGCACTGCGTCGGCATCGGGGCCGAGCTCAAAGATGATATTAAAATCGAACTGATCCGTCTCTTACGCCGAAATACATCAACTTTCGCATGGTCGGTAAGCGATATGGTCGGAATAGATCCAGCAATTACCCGCCACGAGCTTAACGCCGATCCAACTTTCAAACCAATCAGACAAAAGCGACGAAAGCTAGGCCCAGAAAAAGCCAAGGCCGTCCACGACGAGGTCGAACGACTGTCCGCAGCAGGATCTATCACCGAAGTACAATATCCCGAATGGTTGGCCAACCCGGTGGTCGTCAAGAAAAAGAGTTGGAAATGGAGAATTTGCATCGACTTCACCGATCTCAATAAAGCCTGCCCAAAAGATAGCTACCCGCTACCACACATCGATCGTTTGGTGGAAGCAACCGCCGGCAATGAACTACAGTCCTTCATGGATGCCTTCTCCGGCTACAACCTGATAATGATGCATCCCGATGATCGGGAGAAAATGGCATTCATAACCGACCGCGGCACCTACTGTTATAAAGTCATGCCCTTCGGCTTAAAGAACGCGGGAGCGACCTACCAACGACTGGTCAATCGCATGTTCGCCGACCAACTCGGGAAGACGATGGAAGTTTACATAGACGATATGCTCGTCAAATCGCTAACCTCTGGTGATCACATCGGCCATCTCCAAACTTGCTTCAACACCCTGAATCAGTACCAGATGAAGCTGAACCCGTCAAAATGCACATTCGGCGTAACTTCGGGCGAATTCTTAGGATACATCGTCACCCAACGAGGGATTGAGGCCAACCCCAAACAAATAACGGCGATCGTCGACCTACCTTCGCCACGAAACACGCGAGAGGTACAGCGATTAACTGGCCGAATCGCTGCCCTAAATCGATTCATTTCCAAATCCACCGATAGATGTCTGCCGTTTTACCAACTGCTGCGAGGGAACAAACGTTTCGAATGGGATGATAAATGCGAAGAAGCCTTCCAACTGCTAAAGATCTACCTTACGACACCACCGATCTTAGCAAAGCCAGAAGAAGGCGAAACCTTGTATCTCTACATATCAGTTTCCAGCTCGGCGGTGAGCGGTGTGCTGGTAAAGGAAGATCGCGGAGAACAGAAGCCGATCTTCTACATCAGCAAGACGTTGGATGACGCGGAAACACGATACCCGACCTTGGAGAAGCTCGCGCTCGCAGTCATCATCTCGGCCCGAAAGCTACGACCCCACTTTCAGTCTCATTCTATCATCGTCCAAACCAACCAGCCACTTAGAACTATCCTACATAGCCCAAGCCAATCGGGACGAATGGCAAAATGGGCAGTCGAACTGAGCGAGTACGACATAGAATATAGAAACCGAACTAGCGCCAAGTCACAAGTCCTAGCGGACTTCATCATCGAACTCCCCCCTGAACTGGCAAGCGACGACCTCGTTACAAAAGAGGGAAAGTGGCTGCTCTACGTCGACGGTTCGTCGTCACAACGCGGATCGGGCGTGGGAATCATGCTAGAATCTCCCACGGAAGAAATCCTAGAGCAATCCTTCCGCCTAAATTTCCAAGCCTCGAACAACGAGGCAGAATACGAGGCATTGATCGCCGGACTAAGATTAGCCAGAGGAATCGGGGTGAAAACGATCGAGGCATTCTGTGACTCACAACTGGTGACGAATCAATATAGCGGCGACTACGAAACCAAGAACGAGAGAATGGAAGCCTACCTCCAGGTCGTCAAAAAACTTGCAGAAGAGTTCGACTCTTTCACACTCACCAAAATTCCGAGAAGCGATAACGCGTCGGCAGACGCACTGGCCACACTTGCATCGACCTCAGAACCAGATCGGCGCCGCATAATACCAGTTGAGAGCATCGACATGCCAAGCATCGACTTGCCTAAAGGAATATGCTTCATCAACGATCTCCAAAATAACCAGGAAAGCGACATCGCCACCACCGACCAGATAGAAGCAGAAGACGAGCCCGCTCTAGAAGACGACACAGCCAATGCAACCGACCCCGAGGACTGGAGAACTGAAATTCTACTTTACATCTGCGACGGAATCGTCCCACCCGACCGATGGGCAGCTCGGCGCCTCAAAGCCAAAAGCGCCCACTACACCCAACTCGGTGGCGATCTATTCCGCGTCAACAGTTATGGCGCCCTACTTGGATGCCTGAGCAGCGAGGAAAGCCAAAACGTGATGAAGGAGACCCACGAAGGAGCAAGCGGTAACCACTCCGGAGGCCGATCCCTGGCTTTACGAATCAAGAATCACGGCCACTTTTGGCCATTCATGGAAACCGACTGCATAAAGTTCGTAGCCCGATGCGAGCCCTGTCAGCGACATGCGCCGATGATCCATGTTCCCACCGAGCTACTAACTACCATCACGGCCCCGTACCCCTTCATGAGATGGGCGATGGACTTGATAGGCCCACTCCCCCGATCCCGCCAAAAACGATTCGTATTAATCATAACTGATTACTTCACCAAGTGGGTGGAAGCCGAGTCTTACGCACAAGTCCAC
Organism: Eutrema yunnanense; assembly: GCA_002933935.1. Classification (NCBI taxonomy): domain Eukaryota; kingdom Viridiplantae; phylum Streptophyta; class Magnoliopsida; order Brassicales; family Brassicaceae; genus Eutrema; species Eutrema yunnanense. The sequence continues at coordinate 563,957 of PKML01043648.1, forward strand.
GCCACCGATGTGCAAAAATTCGTGTGGAAAAACATTATATGTCGGCATGGATTGCCGTACGAGATCGTGACGGATAACGGACCCCAATTCACATCCGTTATCTTTGAGGGGTTCTGCGCGATATGGAAAATCCGACTAAGCAAATCCACACCCAGATATCCGCAAGGTAACGGCCAGGCCGAGGCAACGAACAAGACCATTATCGACGGTTTAAAGAAGCGACTTGAGGAGAAGAAAGGACTCTGGGCCGACGAGCTAGATGGAGTACTATGGTCGCACCGAACTACCCCACGACGATCCACCAACAAAACGCCCTTCTCACTATCACACGGAATAGAAGCATTGGCTCCAGCCGAGGTCGGTATACCCAGCCTCCGACGAACAATGCTAACACAAGAACCAAAGCTCAACGAAGAGATGATCAGAGATCGATTAGACCTGATAGAAGAAGACCGCGATCGAGCCCTGCTCCGCATGCAAAACTACCAACAACAAGCAGCTCGATAGTACAACCAAAAAGTCAAAGGAAGAAACTTCGAGGACGGCGACCTGGTACTTCGGAAACTCTTCGAAAACACCGCCGAACCCAACGCAGGAAAGCTTGGTGCCAACTGGGAAGGACCATACCAGGTTTCAAAAGTCGTCAAACCAGGAGTATACGAGCTAACAACCATGGCCGGAGAACCGATCCCGCGATCCTGGAACTCGATGAACCTCAAAAAGTACTACTACTAGATCGGCAAAAAAAAAAAAAAAAAAAAAAAAAGGCCCNTTGAGCTATATCTATGTAATGTGAACTACGATCGGCTTGATCCTTCCTCGGAAGGTACGTAGGCAACCCATTTCGGGGTGCAGCTGCTTATATATAAATAATTTTTATTTCCCTAAAGTACTATCTCACAACGACCCACATCGACATCCTAGCTAGATGTTCGATCTAGCAAAACGCATTCCCAATGAATGCAGTGGTGAAATAACCCACACACTAAGCCGGGCCAAGTCCTGCACATATCTTAGATCGGCCGAATACAAACGCCGAACACATCTTCGCGTATTCGCACCCGATCTAAGAAGTTAACAGATGGACCGAGCTAAGACTCGCACCTACTAACATAATAAGCCGAGCCCAGACTCGTACCTTACAGGATAAGCCGAACTCTATGTCTCGCACCTATAAATTAAATAAAGACGAGCCCGACCTCGCATTCGTCGATAAACAAGCAAGTCTCGAAAAAGGCCATTTCATTCATAAGCAAACATCCATTTTACAAAAAAGGGGGACTACATCGGCAAAAGAAACCGCCGCCAAAAAAAAAAAATAATAATAATAATAAAAAATAATACAACAAAAAAAAAACAACTAAGGAAAAGGTTATCGGCCGGCCAACTCCTTTGCCCGATCGGCCACGGTAACCAGGTCAGCAGGATCCTCATACTCGTCCGACCCAGGAATCTCTGGAGTTAAAGGCAGGTCACCCCCAGTGCGCTGATCCTCATCCTGATCAGGTCGACCCTCCGGACCCTTGGGATCACCATCCTCGGCAACGACTTCGACATCAGAAATCGCCGAAGAACTCGGGGCGAGTTCGGCTGGGACAGGCAACACATCCAAGTCGCCGGCTAAGAGGTCGGTGATCTGCACCTTGCTAACCACGTCACGCGACTCGGCCTTGTCTTCCTCCAGTCTGGTGAAGTAAGAATCAGGAATGTCGACGCCCTCATCCTTCATCAGCTGAAGGTAATCGAGTATCCCGGTAACCTGATTAGCGATCAGGACCGCGTCCCGGGCCACCTCTAGATCTTCGAGATGCGCCTTAAAACGCTTAAGCCGAGGCGCGTAAGCCCCATTGACCTCCTCCCAAACCCGCTCCCTCTCCTGCCGAACCTTACTCTTTGACAACCTCTCCAACCGAACTGATTCAGAAACCAGCTCTTTCTCCAATCTCACCTTCTCCCGAGATATCTCTTCTAAATTCGTCAGGAGATCCGAGTTCTCTGTCCCGAGGTCGGAGACCGTGGACGCGAGCTCAAGGTTGCTTTTATCAAGCATCTCCGACCTCGTCTTTTCCTCCGCATACTATTTTTTGACCAACTCTAGCTCCCTCATCAGCTGCCGACCTGCAGCTCTGATCTTCAGCGTCTCTTCCGATTTCTCGGTCCTCGCCCTCCTCAACTTACGATCGTATGACGACGTAAGTCTATTCACACAGGCCGCCGTCTGGTATCGGCAAATAAATAATGGGAGGGAAAACGTTAGAAACCTCGATCAAGCAGGAATGACTAAGGAAAAGGAGCGATCTGACTCACCTTCATAAATTGACGAGCCAGCTCCTGATAAGTCTCTTCCTCCTCCAGCTTGCCAAAGGGTAGCAGACTGCTCGAACTGCTTCCGATCTCACGAAGCAGATGGGAGCAAGCTGCCTTATCATTGACGAACGGCTCATCCTTCCCATACTTAAAGCTGAAACCTTGCAGACCGACCCTCTGCCTCTTCGAGGGCCTATCGTCGCCGACCCGCTGTTCCACAGATGGAACGTCCGGATCGACGGATTTGCGCCGATCCCCATGCGACTCAGCTGGCCTCGAAGAAGGCTTAGAGGACTTCTTCGAGGAATGTTTCCTTTTCCTCCTCCCCTCGTCGGCCCTCGCCGTCGGATCCGCGGCGTCCGGCCCTTCGATCCTTTTGAACGCGTTCATCCGCCTGCTCGTCCCGCGGGCTATGAGGATCGTCTAGGCTAACAATATTAATGGAGACGCCGACCTCCGCGACCTCCTTTTGAGACCGATCATCCCCAGTATTTAAGGGATCAACAGAGGACAATCGAACGACAAGAGCGGTGCCCGCGTCAGCCACATGAGCATTGGCCGACCTAACCCTCGCTCTGCTCGCATAGCTCGGTAAAGCGTTGACATCCACACCACCCATGTTAGTATTGTCTCGAGAAGTACGATCGACCACGCCCCAAGTAGCTGCGAAAACGAAGACGATCAAATCGAATAAACAACCACAAAACCATATATGACAAGGAAATAACGCTGAGATCGGCTTACCAGAATGAATACGAGCTAAACTCAACTGGATCCTCCGAAGATGAATTTCAGGCCACCGTCTCTGACCCAACTCCCGAATCCTTGCCAAATCAGCTTCGAAATCTACTGGAGGCGCCTTGGAGATGGGATGCCGAACTGAAACGATCAGAAGAGAAAGATTAGACCAGGGAAAACAGTACAATGGAATCGTAATAAGAAACTAATATCTACCGAAGTCCCTAATCCACCGAGTCCTATATCTCCTTCCGACCTCGATGACCGATGCCGAGTTAATCTTGACATAAAAATACCGATGTTCCCAATCATTGAACTTGCTGACGCTGTCGCCTAAGATCACCTTGTGATTGCTCTTCGCGGCAACATAGACCGTCCCGGGGGTTTTGCCATTCGTACTGATGCGAGACATCTCTTCGAAAAAACGAAGATCAACGTTGACGCCACACTCAGCCCCCAACACCAAAGCAGCGACCATGTTGCGAATTCCGGCAGGAGTTATCTGACTAATAGCAAGCTCCCTAGCATCGCTATAATCGATCATCAGCTTCGGTAGGGGAAACCAGAGCCGACACTGAGTAAAGTACGCCTCATACAAACAGATCCATCCTTTGGGAGCGGTCCACGGTCGGTCCTCCGGAGATGGCGACGTAATTTCCAACCCAGAGACCAGCTGCGCCCCCACACGCATTCGCTCCAAAGAAGTGTAATCCGACCTCGAAGGAATATCCGCCAGACGAAGCCGACCACGAGGGATTGACCGACTTCTATTCCTGGGAACCGATCTACGAACCATCCCGGTTTCGGCTCCGGCGACCTCCAATGCCAACAGCCTATCCGCTTCAAGTAACTCGGCCTCAAATTTAACATCGGCGATATCTTCATCCACCAGATGAGGAACGACGATCTCTAGATGAGCCGAGCTAGAACCAGCACCATCCGGTCGCGTTCGAATAGCCAACTCCCGGATCGGCGAGATGGCCGCTGCCGCCGAGCTATCCGAAGTCGTCGTCGTATCCGAAGAAGAGTCGCTGCTCACCGAGACAGCGTTTTCCTCGACCGACCTCGAGGACAAACTCGATTCGATACGAGCCATTTGCTTTCGAGGATCTAAGAGCAGAAGGAACAAAGACTACGAAGAACGATCTACCGACCCAACCTAAGTTTCGATATAATCAGAGAAATTACGCCGCGAAATCACGGAGGCGACGCGGCGGACGTATGAAAACAGAACCAAGCAAACAATAAAGCGAAGCCGAGAGAGAGACGAGAGAAAGACTATACCTTGTTTTCTGCTGAAGAATGAAATGAAGAAGAAGAGAGGGGGGGAGATTATATAGAGGAGTGGGCGCGACGACCGAGGAAACATAATGATCACACCTACGAGACTCTTCGTTTCCCGCGCACCCACGAAACTCCTCGTTTCCCGCGCACCTACGAGACTCCTCGTTTCCCGCACGCTTAAAATGACCTTTTCATCTCCCACGCCTCAATATCTAGGCTCGGGCGTCACAAGCAAAGGCCCAATAAGAAGCCCACCGAGTGCTATCGCAAAAAGCGCCGATCTCGATCACGGTTTTACTAATCCCATAATTTCGCCGAACTCAGGACATCCCTCATCCTTCGCCGAACTGGGGGGGGGACAATTGTTGGAGGTGGGTCTCGCGACCCCCTACATTCCTTAAAAGGCCCGCGCTCAAAATCGGGATCAGCCCGCCCGAGCAGTCGGCCCACTAAGTGACCGGCCCACCAAGCAAATAAAGCCCACCCAGGTCGGCCGTACGAAGAAGAATACGTGGACTGCCACCGAGACCGGTCAGCACACTCTACCCAACCAAGTGATCTGTCCTGACCCGCCATCAATTGTCCTGCCCGACCAACGAGTTTAACCTGACCGACCGTACGAATTAGGGTTTCAAAGATCCTAAACCGCCATTCTAAACTTAGTATAAATAGAGGGTACCTTCATTTGTAAAAGGGGGGACCGATATTACTATTCACTTAGAAAAGAACACTGTAATCACATCGATTCAAACCGACCTCGTTCGATTATAATATACGCCGACCTAAGACTTTAACCTAAACGAAATTCTCCGAGCCTTGATACGATAAGAATATAAGTTATATCGGTGTGCTAACAACCGATACAACAGTCACCTTGTCAATGAGTCGAGTCAGTTGAGTCACATAGTTGTACCCTTTGCGATGAATACGGGAGTTTCGTTCTCTCCATATCGAGTACTAGTATATAGTGACTTGAAAGGAGATATGAATGAGAATTTGATGGTTTTGATCGCTTTGAAAGGTTATTAGTTGCCCAGCCCAATCCGCCTTGATCTTTTCGTTGTCCAAGCAAACGCTCTGCCACATCGCACCACACCGTAAAAGAATACATACAAGCAAAAAAAGATGGTCACGAGTTTTATCGGGTTCTCCAGACAACACACATGCCTAATTCATTCCCCATCGACACATACGATCCCTTGTGGTGAGTCTATTCTGAACAGCCAACCATGTAATAGATCTGTAGCGAGGGTTTCCCTGAGAGAACCACACCACACACCACCATGGAACCTACAGAAAATGAATTCGAAGCTGATCCCATGTGTGGTGTGTCGAAAATTGATCTCTGGAAACATCATGATGATTACACCACAAGTAGGCCGTTGTCAATTCTTGGTAATGGTTGGGCTTGAATTTGAGCAATCAACGGCATGGGATGAGGAAGTCGAGTTCGTCTAATTCTCCAACCATTTGGACCGACAACATCACTAATGGAAGCATATAGAGGAATACCGAAGATTTGAGGACCCACTGACCCGGTGTCAATTGAGATACCCAACTCATCTGCCGCAGTATAAATCTCCTGAAGATCCCGACCTCCAACAAATAAAGCCGATTTTGTTACATTGATATGAAGATCCAATATTTTCGCAAATTCATAAAAAAATCCCGAATGTTTCCCAAAGAGATATGAGGATCAACCATCCGTAAAGACGAGAATGTTATCAACAAATCTGAAATGAGTGACTCGTACCTCATTACACCGTGGATGAGGTCTTATTCTCCCACTCTCAGCCGCTTTATTTAGGAGGCGAGATAGAACAATTTGAATCATGACAAAAGTGTATGGGGATAAAGAACAGCCTTGTCGCATTCCCCCATTACTAGCCATGTAATATTATTATCTTATAACAAATTATGAGAACAAGTACAATGACAATTCAACAACATAAAATTATTTCTGTTCTACAAAGATCCACAACCACGATGAACGGCTCTGCTATTGCACCATGTTGGAGATTTCTATAAGTGTGCCTTCATTAACCTATAGATATCACATTCTCTGGGAATCGAATATATAACCTCATGGTGTACAAGCATTAATTAACCATTTGATCAACAACTAGACTAAATGAACTTCCATAATTTAATATCATTTTCGTTTGGTTTTCTTTTAATTTTTTTTTTTAAACAGTATGCTTGCTTTTACGTACTAGATATTGTGTCATAAATATATTTTTAAATAAATTTTAATAATATTTTAATTAAAATTATGATTCCCGTACAATTATTTTCTAGATTCGCCACTAATTTTCATTTACTATCATAGGACTTAAATTTTTTGTCTTTTACATTTTCACGATAAATCAAACTAATTCTTTGCGTTTTTGTTTTCATAAAATAGCCCAGAAATTGACAAAATACAACCGAACTTTCTTAACACAACGTAACTCAGATCCGTTTTCACTCTTTGTTTTCCTACATTTTTGTGGTTTCTGATAAAATCTTGTGATCTTTTTACCGATTTGAATGTTTGGAGATCTTTTTACACCAATGATCTAAGTGAATCTTATGGAATAGTCGTTACCTCGCTGGGTTTCAGTGGTTTGCTAAATTCGTATAGGGCAACGTCCCGTCATGTATGCATGAATCAAGTTTTTAAGAAAAAGGAAGACAAAGACATAACTTAGGCGCATTAATTTTTTTTGATTGGTCGGGTTATCTCACTGATGAGCGTGTCCCCTACTACACCACAATTTTGTTTGGTGTCATTTTCGGTCCTTGATTATTATTTTTTGACTGTTTACTTTTTCAATATTTTAATATTATTATTGTAGCTGGAATTAAAACAGTCAAAATTTGTAAATATGAATTAACGGAGAATTTTGGCTTATCTTTAATAAAAGAAGAACTGAGAGTCTACCGAGCAATAAACAGAAAGTTTGTTGCTCGACGAGATCAAACATGATTCATAAGTGATTTGGACAAAGTTTTTAAGGGGTAAACTATATTTAGTATTTCGATTCTTAAGAGTGATTTTCCAAGAACAAGAACAAAACAATAGCCGAAAAGCTATAAGAAACTAAGTGTTTGAATGTAGAGCTAATAGTGTGTGTGTCGAGAGTTAGATTCCGGTCCTCTTTCTCCTTGCTCTCGTCCTTGTTTTATACTCCGAGATCGTGTTTAACGTTACCGTTTGCTCCGTATGATTCACCATGAATGGTCTTTAATTATGAGGCTCGGGCTGTTACGTTTAGGCGCATTAATTCACCGGTTTGAACGAGTCTTTGGTCTCGTCGGGTTGACTAACGGTTCTGCAATTAATCTCTTTTGACCGTAGACTTTCACTCCGGTGGGCCTTTTAGTTTGGCTCGTCACCTCGTCTGTTCCTTTGAGTCGTATGGTTACTTTAAGCATGTCTGTCCTTTTTACATTTGGTTTATTGGGCCGATTTTTACTGAGCCAAGATTTTGATCCCCACAGTTAACCCCCCCCCAATTTATTAAACGCGGAGGTTAAACTCCCTTTTAAGGAATTTTACTTCACCATTATCTCTACTAAGCAAAAATTTTGGCATAACGATTCGGTTTCCTTCTTTACTTTGATCTTCCTTTTTTAAGTTGTTCGTCACCATGATACTCCAACCTATATTTCTCTTCGATGGCACCTTCTATTATTGATTTCTAGTCAGTTACTCGTTGTACTCGAGTTTCTATATACGTTCTTTACCGTGATTGTGATCTTTCTAGTAGTGTCACGGTCATCATTCCTTATGCGAGTGAGAATCCTAAGACGGCTCGGAATGGATTATGTTGTTTCTACGAGTCGGAATGGATTACCCTGGTTGCATCTCCTTTCATCTATTCTTTTTGGGCATTTCAGGAGTCCTTCCTGTTCGAGACGTTCCTCGGACATTATCTGACACCTGGATCGAACTGCGGAGGGTTCTAGCTCTTTCTATTATATATCAGCCATCTGCTTCTAAGGGAGGATTTGCTTCTCCTAAACGTTACCGAGTTGAAGTATCAACCCTTTCTCGGGGTGAATCGTCACAAGCTGATTCTCCTGAAATAGAAATAATTCATGGTCGGGAGCCTCGTACCTTTTCTTCCTTCATTCAGACTGAACCGTACTGGTGGCTACCTTGACTTAAGGATGCCATTTTCTTACGTGATCGTGAGCCCGTCTCATCTTCGAAGCTGGTAAGTGAGATTTAACGAGATCTTCTTTTCTTTCATCTGTTATTCTAACCGATTATCTTGCCTTTCCAGTCTTTTATGTGGCAGTGGATTATTTGCATGAGGGGAAGGATCCTTTGGCGGAATATGAGCAAGCACTGAAAGAAAGGCAGCCCGTAGTTGAAAAGAGGATTTTCGTGCTGGAGGATGCTTTGAAGGAGAAAGATCGCGGATGAAGGATTTTCTTCACCACCTTTTTTGTAATTTGCTTTAGATTTCAAAATATTGTCTTTATAGATCCGATTTTTGGATCTTCGAACTGGTGCAGGAATATTTTATTTTGCTTTGAAATGTTTCTTTCTCATTCGTTGGCGTAATGGATTCTACTCCCTTTTGCCATAGCATGAGGTGAGAATTTTAGTAGCTCTGCTCCCTCTTGCCATGGCATGAGGTGAGAACATGAAATGAATATTTGTTCTGCTCCCTTTTGTCGTAGCATAAGGTGAGAACTTAAAAATGTGTTTAGCTGTTCTGCTCCCTTTTACCGTAGTATGAGGTGAGAACATGGGCCTGGCCGGTTTGCTTATACTCCCTTTTGTCGTAGGATGAGGTGAGAGCTCCGGAATGATTAGATCATCTACTCTTGTTTACCGTAGTACGAGGGGAGATTCACTGTGTACAGGGAATTCACTTTTTATCCGTGTGTCGGATTGAACCGCGGTAAAATGGTGGATCTCATTTTTTACGTCATTTGATTTTCACTTAATCGTGTGGGGTTGCCTAGTATTGATGGTTTTGACTCGAGGGTGAGTGACTTTTGGGAAAGTGGAGGGTCTCTCTTCGCATTAAATACTTTTATGTTTCCGAGAGACCATTTAGGTCATCTCATTCGTGTATTTAAGTCGAGCGAGCCTTTCATTCTTCTTCACCATTCTCATGCGTCCTTCTTCTTCTAGAAAAAGTTTCTTCTTTTACGTCCTTTGTCAATGATTTATCATCCTTTAATGTGGTCTAGATGATAAATCTTACGGAATTTCTTTCGGATCTGTTCGCATTGATTTTAAGGTTAACCACTACGACCTCTCTGGATCTCGCTCCGAGGGTTTCCCTACAAAACGTAGATCTCGTGGACGAGGTGATATTTTATTTAGTGAATAATCCTTACATGTTTTTTTCTTCTCCTTGCTGATCTCCTTTCCTTGTTCACAGCCATCCGGGGTTCCCGAAGGAAAAATCTTCTTATCCAAGACATGGGAAAAAGCTCGAGAAGCATATGACTTCGGTCCGTGTAGGATGCACTATTTTCTTGGACTTTTTCGTCTTTCCGAAGAAGAAACAGAGAGGCGAAGTCTTCTCTTCTCATCAAGTTCTCACATCCTCTTTATCGAGGAAGCCAGCTCTTCGAAGAGCTGAATGAGTTTACACGGCATGAGATTTGGCGAGGTTCAAAAGGAGTGTTGATGAGGACCAAAACCAATCCGACGCGGAACAAGTGCCGATCATTCCGCAAGGAGCACTCACGAGGACCCATGCAAGACTTCTCCAACATAAGTTCAACATGCTTGCCAAAGGAGTCATGATGCAAGACCAGCCAAACCCACGACCTAACCAAGACAGGCTCCTCAAACTTCTTCTCGGCTATAAGGAGGATTTTAAGGTTGGGATTGAGGGACATCAAAATGATGGAACTTCCACTGAGGGAAACTATTTCCACCAACCAAGTGACCCTAAAAATCACTTTGGTCGAGCCACTTTTGAGTTTACTCAAATGGAACAAGTGGAGCCCATAGATGAGCCTTTTCTTGGCCCGCATGATGATCCAGAGGAGGAAGCCCAAGACGACGCCAAATCCACTAAAGGAGGATGGTTTGGTCGACCAAAGGCCCATGAAGAACAACTTGGTCAAGCCCAAACATGCCCAAAACAAGCCGAGGTCGAAGCCCCTTCACAAAGCTCATTTCGCGACCCATTCGCTGCCAAGGAAGAAGCATGGCATCTCTTCTCAACAAAGGTCCAAATCCACTTGATCATATATTGTGAGGATCACCAAAATGGAGCAGGTTAAGGAGAAGGATCAGGTCAAATTGAAATCAACAAATAACACCTTCCATATCCGGCACCAATCAAAGGTAAACAAGGTAAGTTTTGAATTCGATTAAACTAATGTGATTTTATTTCTTGTTTCTTTTGCAGCTTTTATTTTTGCTTAAGTTTAGGGATTTTTCGTTTTTAGTGTTTTGCTAGAATCTCTTTTGTAATCTTTGAATTTTTCCTTTTTGTGTTTTTCGTTTCAATTTGGCATTTAATGCCCGACCCTAGTAGGTCAAAGCTGATGAGCTCTTTATAAAGTTCCCCTGCAGCATTGTATCTTTCACACAATTTTGATATCAATAAAACGAGAGTTTCTTTCTAAGTTCTTTGACAAAAAGCCTTCATCGCTTTAACGTCTTTTCTTGTTTCTTGTCGAGACCAGACCTCCAAGAAATCCCTCCGTGATTTACCTTGTGACTTTCACATCACAAGTGGTTCACCTCATCCCACAGTTCGTGTTCATCCCTCGGATCCAACCGGCTGAGTATCTCGCTTGGTGCCTCCAACCCTCGTTTTTGCGAAACGTTCACTCTTGTGTCAATCTTATCTTGTATCATTTTGGTATCAGAGCTGAAAGTTCTTCAAATCCCAGGTTCTATATTTCAGCTTTAGTTTATTTTACTTCCGCAATCTAGTTTCATTTCATATTTCATTTCGTTTCATTCATCGTTAAAAAAAAATCCATAAAAATTGTTTCTTTCTTGTAAACGTTTGATCTTTAGATTCTTGTGTGTGAATCACTTGCTCTCTACTGATTTGCGGATTGAGAACTTGTGAGATTCAAGTTTCTTATTCGTGAGTTGTTACAACAACGTTTTACATTTGTTTGTTTTCTTGTTTCAATTAAAAAAAAAGGGTTTACTTGTTTCTTGTATCGTTTCAATTCATAAATAAAACAAAAAATAATATACATTTGTTCTTGTTTCATTGCATACATAAACCCAGAAAAAAAAAACCATAAAGATATTTGTTGAATTAATTTCGTAATTTAATTAAGTATTAAAAACAAAAAAATATTATCATATCGTTCTTAGTTCATCAATTGTTTTATTTGCGATTTGTGTTCTTCATTTTATTTCCATAGAATTTGATACTTGTTGTTCATCATGTCTACAGATGGAGAGATTGATCCCATCGAACGGGAGACGTTAAAGAACATGTTGCTCAGCCTACACGCGCAGTTTGCAACGTTCACGGAACGGATTGCCCGTTTGGAACGGCAACCACCACCACCACCACCACCATGTCCCCGAGGAAACCAAGTCAATCATGACCCATCCTCATCCAGTGAAAATCACAACGATACCCGGAATCATGACCCTACTAGGGCCACCGATCTCGTACTCACCCAACAAGAACGAGAGGCGGACCACAATCGCCAACGAGAACGTGAGCCCGATCCGTATCACCGACAAGATCATGAGACGGATCCATATCGACGTCAGGATCACGACCAAAGGTGTAGGAGACACTACGATGATGATGACGAGGGAGATGAGTTCCCCGACGTGCCTCACGACAGCAACCAACGAACGACATCAAGCTGTCCGCACCAAGCTTTGCCGGCAAAGTAGATCCGGAAGCTTACCTTGATTAGGAGAAGCGTATGGATCATATCTTTGATCATTACGACCATCATTGTGATACCCCAATCAACGGCGTAAAATCCGGTCGATGGACGAAGAAAAATCCGAAATCAAGGAAAACAACTAAAAATCCGAAATCAAGGAAAACAACTAAGAAGGTATGTTTTCGAGTTGAAAGACCAAAAGAAACACTTTGGTCGAGACAATTTTGCAATGGCACAGACAGAAAACGAGTTAGCCTCAAAAACTCATTTCTGGCCAAGGAGGAGGCACGCCGGCCACGATGAACAGTAATCGCAGGGCCAGGACACAGGCCAGGACGCAGGCCAGCCGCGATGAACAATAACCGCTGGGCAAAAACCCTAATTTTGCCGAGAATGGAATTTTTGGCCAAGAAAAGGGATGTTCTTGCCGATTAACGTTTTGGGTGACCAAGGACATCCCGAAGGTGTTCCGAATGCGATTTCAGACACGTAGCAAGGACGGGCACATCGCCCTTGTGGAGCGCCAGGCCGTGAGACCCAGAGCCGAGGAGACCGGCCGAGACGAAAGTAGGAGGGCCGAGATATTCCTGGCGTGCGACAACCGCCCCATTTCCGGCGAGGATCGGCGGTTAGATCACCGGAAATTTGATGAGCCGCCTTTGTTGACCGGAAAGTTAAAGTTTGACCAAAAAGTCAAATTCGCCAATTTTGACCAATCCAAGAAGCTTGCTCCCTAAGATTTGACCAAGACCAAGCAAGTGGCCAACTTGCTTCTCAAGACTTGCACCCCAAGACTTAGTAGCCTATAAATACCCCTTCACCCTCCTTAGATTTCTCATCTCACAAAAAACTTAACTTAGAGAGAAGTTAGAGCAAAGTAGAGAGAGAAAGGGAGAGGCGAGAGCAAACCGAAGAATTTTTCCGGCAAACGGCACGGAGGTTTGGAGTTCGGTTCGGGGAAGGCTCAAGGCACTAAGAGAATAAATTAGGTCAGGGAGGACCTAAGGTATTGGTGAGTCCGGTTGTGTGTTTGATGCTATGTATACAGGGAGGTTGACGTAAGCTAGGAGAGGTTTTCCAACCGTGTTACGGGAGTGCATCAACGGAGACGAAGGAATCGACGTCATGGTTCAGGAAGGACGGCTCGTCTCGATTTCTACTTGAGGACGTTGACGTGTTAGGGTGTGGAGGGCCCTTGGGAGTACCGCTAACATGTAACGGTCCTTGTGTGGTCTAGAGCGGGAAGGGCCTTAGTGAGCGCCCGCTAGACCTTTTGTGTGTTGCATCTAAGGCATACATTTTAGTAGGAAACGTATTTCCTAGTAGGGGTGTACACGACGCGTTCCTATGACCCTAACCCTGTAGTACATGACTACAGGGGGGTAGACTCAGGAGCATGTAGGGTAGCGCCCAAGTGCTGAGTGGGGCCCGGGTGAGATGCCCGAGTAGTCGTGGGGGGGGGGGGGGGAATCCNGGGGGTTATCCAAGATGATCCTGTGTGGTGATTCGCGGACGTCACGACGTGGGAACTGAGGCGTCCGTACACATAGAGGCCTCTTAGTTAGACATGAGTAGTTAGCTTCCGCATGTGCATATTCTGTGATTGCTTAGTCCAGTAGGGACTCTAATGTGTTTTTAGGTTCCCGGAGCTCACTGAGTATTGCTAGAATACTCATGACTCATTTTGTTTTGCAGGTAACCAGTAGGTGGCGGAACGTTAGGACAGCCGGAGTAGATTGCCTTGGCTTTTGCAAAACAGGTTTTCAAAGTATATTAAGTATGTTTTGGCACTAGGCCGACTAAACCTAAGTATAAAAACCCTTTTCAAAAACTATTTTCAAAAATATGAATAATATGTAAGATTTGCCTAAAAGTTTAGTTTGTGTCTAATGGTACAAGTTTAGTCCGAACTAAAACAACTCGACGCCGAGGAACGGATTGAAAAGCCTTAGGCCTTGCAAGAGAGGTGCGCCCTCGGGGACAATCTGGCTAGAGTAGTATGGGATGCTCAGGCTGGTATGTCTCTGTGGAACGTATTCTGCGGACATTCCCGGCTCCGACCTTTGTGGCACGAGTCGGGGGTGTTACAGAAGTTCGTATCAGAGCATGGTTTCACGATCATGCTCACAGGGCAAACTGTTTTCAAAACGTTTTATCGAGTCAAAAAGGAGTCGCAAAAGCCAAATTAGGAATCCGGCCACGTTCCGTCTAGTTATTAGACTTACCCTCATCCGTGATGCAGATGGCATACGACCAAGGGAGCAGTCCGTGGGGTTCGTCGTCAGGCAACGACATTCCAGCTGAGTACGAGGTTCATTTATCCTCAGACACATCGAGATACTTTGGACACGATGTGGGCTATGGGGAAGAAATGATCAGTGATGACACCTACTCGAGGAGCGAGTCGGTCCCGATTTACCAAGAGTATCAGCAATGGAGTATCCGGCAACGCCAGGAGGGGCGACAGAAGCAAGTTGGAGTACGGGGTACTAGAGTACGGAATCTCCAGCCTACTACTCACCTTATGGTATGCCATGGGGTCATCCAGGACCGGCATACATGGGGGCGACGACACAACCAAATGCCTACTATACCGCACCGATGGGAGCGGCATCTAATCCTGAATCAGGAACGCCAATGGCACGCTTGGAACAAACCATGAACCGGGCATTTGGTAAACTAGACCAAGTTCTACAAAGGGCACCGCAAGGAGAAACGAGGAGTCCTCCCAGCTTCTTAAAAATAGTCATGACAATGCGCGGGATATGGACATACCGATTCCCGGGAAGCACAGATCCATACAAAGCGGACGCATGGCTTCTGGTGATAGAACAAGGATTCGAGGCAGTGGACTGCCCCGAATCACTCCAAGTGAGAATCGGAGTCTATCACTTGGAAGAGGAATCAAAGAACTGGTGGCAAACCGTGGAGAGGAGCTCCAGACAACCAGTCACCTTATGGAGAGAGTTTCAGGAGAAGTTTACCCAGAAGTACATTCCCCGATAAGCAAGAGCGAGATTAGAAGAAAAATTCACGCATCTTGAGCAAGGAGGCAAAACCGTGAGGGAGTATGAAGCGGAGTTCAACAGACTCCTTAGATATGTCGAATACCGTTACGGTGATGAGATATCTTTAATGGGGCGGTTTATGGAAGGTTTGAATCCGGAATTGGCCAGCCGAATGACATCAGGGGTCTACACCGGGATTCACCAAGTCGTCGAAAAGGCGGTAGACACCGAACGATTTTGGAAGAAGGCTATGTCAAAAGACGATGAAGGGCCTGGTGCCAGCCAACCAAATAAACCAAGGAACCAAGGAAGAAAACCCAGGCGGGGACCAGACCCGCCAAGTGACGGAACAAGTAGAGGAGCTACTTGTTTCACGTGCAGAGGAAATGGACACACGTCTCGAAACTGCCCAAAGAACAGTGAGTACGTCGATAGAGCAGCAAGTATCGTGTGCTACAGATGCCAAGAAATAGGACACTACGCGAGATCGTGCCCAAAAGCATGGACTTCACCATCCAAACTTTGGGAAAAGCAGCCGGCCGCGACTTAGAACGAACCCCCGGCGAAGAAAAGATCAGTGACCGAGAAGGTCTGCGCATTAGAGGTAGACTTCCCTAAACCTCCAGGCCAAGGGAAGGGCCCCGTAGCAGGTAAGTGGTCACTAAACCCTCTTTCGAGTGAATGCATGGTTGCATATTGCATGTTTGATTGCATGAATGTGGGGAATATGTTCGGGATGAACATATCGCCCATAGCAGGAACATTACGTGTCGGAGGGAATCCCACACACGTTTTGTTCGATTCGGGAGCGACACATAGTTTTGTGACTCCCAAGGTAGCGTCAGAGTTTGACGACGGGTCAGTAACGAGGAAGACAAGGGTCTCTGTGCTAACTCCAGGAGACCAGATCTTAGAAGCCTCACGCGAGCTGACAGGAGTGGCAGTAGAGGTACAGGAGCGAATCCTGTTGGCAAACCTGATTGTGGTGCCTCTCCGAAGATTTGAAGTGATCTTAGGGATGGATTGGTTAAGTAGGCACAAGGCGTATCTGGATTGTAGTCGAGGAAGGATTACTTTCGAAGAGGAAGGAGCGGCCATGGTTGAGATTCAGGGAATCAAACCAAGCAACGGCGCGACATTACTCTCAGCTTTGAGAGCTGAGAAAGAGCTAGAGGCTGGGGAAGCCTACCTTGTCGCTATCAGCGTGGTAGAAGAAGAAACCGACGAGGAGCTAGAAGCTACAGACATACCCATAGTGGAGCGGTTTGAAGATGTCTTCGAACCGTTAACGGAGTTACCACCACCTAGGAGTAACCCGTTCACGATCAGTTTGGAGCCAGGAGCGGCCCCAATTGCGAAGGCGCCATACCGAATGGCACCGGCAGAACTGGCGGAGTTGAAGATGCAACTAGAAGACGGAGGTAGGAGAAAGAAGAGTATTCGGACCAGACATGGTGGACCAAACCACGGAGATCTTAGAAGTGGTTCGAACCAACATGAAGAAAGCACAAGACAGGCAAAAGAAATATGCAGACCAGAAGCGAAGACACGTACTCTTCGAGATTGGCGATCAAGTATACCTCAAGGTCACAGCCCAGAAAGGCAAAGATCGCTTTGGAAAAGTGAGTAAACTGGCAGTGAGGTATATTGGTCCATATCGTGTGATAGGACGGGTAGGTGAAGTAGCATATAGGTTGGAGTTGCCACCTGATATGAACCTACACCCGGTATTCCATGTATCCATGCTGAAGAAGCATGTGCCAGATCCTAATGCAGTCGAGAAGGAGCGCATAGAGGATCTCAGGCCCGACCTAACCTATCAGGAGGGACCAATCAAGATAGGGTTAAGGCGAATAAAGGAATTGAAGAAACGTGCAATTCCGCAAATCCAAGTGTTTTGGGGGAGACAAAACCGAATGGTGATCACTTGGGAAGACGAAGCACGATTCCGAGAGGAACATCATGAGTTCTTCGCGGAGGAGGGAAACATCGAGCCCGGAGAGACATCACAACCTTAGTTGAATTCGGGGCGAATTCAAAATAAGGGGGGGAGAATGTGATAACCCGATAAACGGCATAAAATCCGGTCGATGGACGAAGAAAAATCCAAAATCAAGGAAAACAACTAAGAAGGTATGTTTTCGAGTTGAAAGACCAAAAGAAACACTTTGGTCGAGACAATTTTGCAATGGCACGAACAGAAAATGAGTTAGCCTCAAAAACTCATTTCTGGCAGAGGAGGAGGCAGGCCGGTCGCGATGAACAGTAATCGCAGGGCCAGGATGCAGGCCAGCCACGATGAACAGTAACCGCTGGGCAAAAACCCTAATTTTGCCGAGAATGGAATTTTTGGCCAAGAAAAGGGATTTTCTTGCCGATTAACGTTTTGGATGACCAAGAACATCCCGAAGGTGTTCCGAATGCGATTTCGGACACGTAGCAAGGACGGGCACATCGCCCTTGTGGAGCGCCAGGCCGAGGGACCCGGAGCCGAGGAGACCGACCGAGACGAAAGTAGGAGTTTGGCCGAGATATTCTCGGCGTGCGACAACCGCCTCATTTCCGGCGAGGATCGGCGTTTAGATCACCAGAAATTTGATGAGCCGCCTTTGTTGACCGGAAAGTCAAAGATTGACCAAAAAGTCAAAGCCGCCAATTTTGACCAATCCAAGAAGCTTGCTCCCTAAGATTTGACCAAGACCAAGCAGGTGGCCAACTTGCTTCTCAAGACTTGCACCCCAAGAATTAGTAGCCTTTAAATACGCCCTCACCCTCCTTAGATTTCTCATCTCACAAAAAACTTAACTTAGAGAGAAGTTAGAGCAAAGTAGAGAGAGAAAGGGAGACGCGAGAGCAAATCGAAGAATTTTTCCGGCAAACGGCACGGAGGTTCGGAGTTCGGTTCGGGGAAGGCTCAAGGCACTAAGAGAATAACTTAGGTCAGGAAGGACCTAAGGTATTGGTGAGTCCGGCTGTGTGTTTGATGCTATGTATACCGGGAGGTTGACGTAAGCTAGGAGAGCTTTTCCAACCGTGTTACGGGAGTGCATCAACGGTGACGAGGGAATCGACGTCATGGTTCAGGAGGGACGGCTCGTCTCGATTTCTACTTGAGGACGTTGACGTGTTAGGGTGTGGAGGGCCCTTGGGAGTACCCCTAACATGTAACGGTCCTTGTGTGGTCTAGAGCGGGAAGGGCCTTAGCGCCCGCTAGACCTTTTGTGTGTTGCATCTAAGGCATTCGTTTTAGTAGGAATCGTATGTCCTAGTAGGGGTGTACACGACGCGTTCCCATGACCCTAACCCTGTGGTACATGACTACAGGGGGGTAGACTCAGGAGCATGTAGGGTAGCGCCCAAGTGCCGAGTGGGGCCCGGGTGAGATGTCCGGGTAGTCGTGGGGGGGTTATCCAAGATGATCCTGTGTGGTGATTTGCGGACGTCACGGCGTGGGAACTGAGGCGTCCGTACACATAGAGGCCTCTTAGTTAGACATGAGTAGTTAGCTTCTTCATGTGCATATTCTGTGATTGCTTAGTCCAGTAGGGACTCTAATGTGTTTTTAGGTTCCCGGAGCTCACTGAGTATTGCTAGAATACTCATGACTCATTTTATTTTGCAGGTAACCAGTAGGTGGCAGAACGTTAGGACAGCCGGAGTAGATTGCATTGGCTTTTGCAAAACAGGTTTTCAAAGTATATATTAAGTATGTTTTGGCACTAGGCCGACTAAACCTAAGTATAAAAACCCTTTTCAAAAACTATCTTCAAAAATATGAATAATATGTAAGATTTGCCTAAAAGTTTAGTTTGTGTCTAATGGTACAAGTTTAGTCCGAACTAAAACAACTCGACGCCGAGGAACGGATTGAAAAGCCTTAGGCCTTGGAAGAGAGGTGCACCCTCGGGGACAATCTGGCTAGAGTAGTATGGGATGCTCAGGCTGGTATGTCTCTGTGGAACGTATTCTGCGGACATTCCCGGCTCCGACCTTTGTGGCACGAGTCGGAGGTGTTACAATTCTGGCCCCAAGAGAGTGTCTCTCACGATAGCTTAACTCACCGACAACTCTTTGATTTGGTGGGATCGAGTCGCCGCAGACCGGAAAAGGAATAAGCAACAACCAATCGATTCATGGATCGACTTAAAGGACCTCATGCGAGAAAGGTATGTTCCACCCTATTTCCATAGAGATTTACAACGTCATTTCCGTTCTCTTCAATAGGGAAACAAGACCGTAGAGGAATACTACGAAGAGTTTGAGCGCCTAAGGAACCGTCTTGAGCTATATGACGATGAAGAAGCCCTTATGGCCCAATTCATCGACGACTTGCAAGAACGGATCAGCCGTAAAGTGGAGAGGCAAGTCTACCAAGACTTCAAGGACTTGTTCCATTTGGCAATCCAAGCCGAACAGCACATCAAGCAAAAGACTACCGTTTCTCAGCCTAAGACCCAAGTTTCGTGGAACACAAGTCAAACCAAACCAGTGGACAAAGGGAAGGCAATTGCAATCGATTCTCGATTCAAAGGCAAAACCCATGAGCCGTCCAAGGACTACAAAGCCGACACAGATAAGTCCACTAACCCTAGTCAAACACGTTCAAGGGATATCACATGTTTTAAATGTAGGGGACGAGGACATATGTCCCGGGAGTGCCCAAACCAACGTGTGATGCTCATGACCGAATATGGAGACTTCGAGTCTCAAGACGAGGAAGAGGCCGAACCACAAGGCGAATATGGCGATATTGAATATCCCGACATCGGAGAAGCCTTAGTGACTCGCCGAGTCCTAAGTACGATGGTTGACCCATCCGAGACCATCCAACGCGAGAACATCTTCAATAGCCGATGCACCATAAAAGGCAAGGTATGCAATTTAATAATTGATGGTGGATCTTGTACTAATGTGGAAAGTGTCCACATGGTAGATAAGCTAGGCCTTGAGAGAACTAAACACCCACGGCCCTATAGGCTAAGGTGGCTCGATGACAAGGTAGAGCTTCATGTTAGCGATCAAGCAGTTATTCCATTTAGTATTGGTCGTTACTGATATACTCATATATTGCATGTTTTAGCATGCATTTCACTTAGAGTTTTGTGTAAATTACATGCATAATCATGGTCTTTGATATATCATGGTTTTTACCTCTTTTAAGCCATGATATAAGTTCTTTTTATAGAGTTTTTCTAGTATTTTGGAGCATTTTAGAGTCTTTTACAGGTTTTAGCACGTTTGGAGCATAATTGGAGATATTGGAGCTTTCTGGAGCTTTTTGGAGCAAATCAGAAGTTCGTGTAGCTGAGTACCCGATTTGAAGCCTCGGTATCGATCGATACTGACTAGTATCGGTCGATACTCACTGCAGCAGACATGACCCGCGACTTTTCCAAAGAGTTGAAGAATTGCAAAATTGCCCAGAAGACTTTACTATTTACAAAAAACCCCAAAACGTGACTTAGGTTATTTATTAGGATTTTACAGCCACTTGGATTGATATGCATTATTTTACTTTGGTTTTGTGAGAGTGCTTTTGAAGGGAGACAAGTCTGAAACTTTGTTCGTCCGAGAGAAGATTTCGAATCCTCTTGTTACTCTTTCTTATTATCTATTTGAGTATTTATTCAGTCATGTTTATTGCTTCAATTTCCATGTCTGAGTAGATCTCTTGTTAGGTTTAGGGTTTTCTCATAGGAATTTCTTTGAATGCTAGGTTGATTTATTGTTAGGGTTCATAATTTGAATTAGTTATTCACCTTAGGTTGTTCTCAAAGCTAATTCTAGATTGATCACCTAGAACTTAGATCTTAGGTTAATCGATTAGGCACGACAGTGCAATTGAGAAGCCATGATAGAACTTAGGGTGAGCAAATTGACTATTCGCAAAGAGATTTGGTTTAGTTGATTTGTGAACATATCAAACCTGAACTTTAAAGCTGATTTATTCTTAGGAATTTGCAAAGATATTTGGGATTCTAAAGTTTAGTTTTAGATAATTCTCGCAACTCGCAACGACAGTTGGTCAATTATACTTTAGTGATTTGAGTTCAAGAACCGTGCGTAACATGAACCCTGATTTGTTAGTTTATCTGCATTCATTGATTTCCTGAGAAATACCCTAGGCCTATATTCTCTCCATCGATTTTACAACTCGTTTACTGTTATTTGCTTTTGTTTCATATGATTTGCTTAGTTTGATTCGATACTATTAAATTTATTGTGCGATTTCTCTGAGTTCTTGTGTTCGACCCCTGATATACTGCATCAACTGCTTTAGTACTTTTTAGGGTATTAATTTGAGCATATCAAATTTGGCGCCGTTGCCGGGGACTCAATTTCGCCATTAGATTTTAGTTGTCGAGTTTCAACTAAGTTCGTCGGTATCGATCGATACTAATCAGTGTCGGTCGATACTCATCGTTTTTGTTTGTTGATATCGATCGACACCACCCAGTGTCGGTCGATACTCATCACGATTTTTGATTACTTACGTTCTTGACTTTTTGTGTTTTAGGTGCATGCCTAATCGTGAAACCAGAGGGAATAAGAGCACTCCGCTAGTTAATCTGTCGTTAGAGAAGCTAGCTCGTTTGGAACGCACAAACAGGAAAGCAAAGAAGCCAGCTGAGATGAATAACCCAGTGGTATTAAGACCTGATGAAGCTGGAATTTTGAGAGACCAAGAGGGTCAAGTGTGCAATGAGAGAGAGCAGCGACTTGATGAAGCTGGAAACGTCATTGTCCCTCCTGTTGTTGTTGGTGAGATTGTCACACCAGCTGCGCGCGCCAACGTTGGGAATGCTGCAGTTGATCGAGGTAGAACACTTGGTGAGCACAACAGACATGATCAGTTCTATGCCAATCGAGCTGCAATTCGCATCCCAACATTTCAGAGGAATGATTTTGAGCTGAAGCCTGCATACTACGCTCTTGTGAGTCAGAATCCTTTCCATGGCCTATCTCATGAACACCCCATGGATCATATCGAGAGGTTTGAAGATTTGGTCGCTGGTATGAAGTACAATGGAGTGCCCAATGAGTTCCTCTTCTACAAGCTTTTCCCATACTCTCTTAGTGGGGATGCTGCTTATTGGCTGAAGAAGTTGGCTCCTGGTTCGCTAACTACATGGGATGAGACGAAGAATGCATTCCTGAACAATTTCTATGATGATGCGAGATCCGAGGAGCTCAAAAACAAGATCTCTCAATTTTTTCAAGGTCCGACACAGGCACTCAAGGCTGCTTGGATTCGTTTCAAGTCATATCAGAGAGATTGTCCGCACCATGGGTTCACTCAGGTTCAGCTGCTGGGTACTTTCTACAGAGGGATCGATTGGAGGTACCAGATGGCTTTGGACGCTGCGAGTAACGGGAACCTTAACACCAGGTATCCAGATGACGCGGTTGTGCTGATTGAGAACTTGGCGTCTAGCAATAGCACCAGGAATGCTGATTTCGAGCGGAAGAAGCAGGCTGGAGGAATTGATGGATCGTAGATTGCTGAAGTTCAAGTCAAGCTGGATATTCTGATCGGGAAGTCGAAGAAGACTGTACACTTTGGTGATGGAGTCGATAATATCGATGAAGATGAAGTGGAGGATGTTAACTACGTTGGTGGTTCTGGTTTTCAGGGTTAGTGATTTGTGGACAACAACAACCGAAACTTCAACAACAACACTCAACAAGGTTGGTACAAGTTGGAGGGGAACCAATCTGGTTTTGGAGCGAAACATATTGTCTAGAAACCACTTCAGAGCAGCGACTTCACTCGCAATTACGGGAACTCTTTGATACAAGGATTTTTGCAATCCAAGGAGGTATCAATACCCTCTAACCGATGTAGTAAGAGGTTATCGAATCTAATATTGGGAAATAGTCCTAACCACTAAGAATGCAAGGAACCTATGTAAGTTAAGCTAATTAAAGGGAGTTTTGTGATTAAGTATCCAAAATAAACAAGTAAAGCAACTAAGAAAGATTGTAAATCAATTAACAAAGGCGAATCCTAAGATGGGGTAATCGATATTAGGCAACCAAAGCATGATCCAAGGCATTCATTCACACAAACAAGCTATCCCTAGGTTAATGATCTCTAATCTTGATTAGTCCTCTTTCAAGGCACTAATCACTATGTTAATTATCAAATTCATTAGCAAACTCTCATTTGTGAATTATCAATCAACATGCATTGAGAATATAAACTAGATCAACCAAAAATATGCCTTAGACAACTATCCTCATAGGCTAAGAACATAAATCCTGTGAATAATTGATCAAGGCATTTCATCATACACTTGGTGTGCATGAAATGCCTATGATCTAAATCCACTCTCTCAAGCTAGATTTAGCAATAAAAACATTAAACAAAGAAGGATAATAGATAATCTAATCCTAAACACCTTAGATCATGCCTTGAATCCCCTAAATCTACCCCATCTCAAAATCCTAAAATGACTACTCAAGACCCATGAAGAACACCCCAAAATCGATTTTGATAGGGGATGAATTCATGGATGGATCTTGAATAATCAACAAGAAAAGGGGATAAGAAGAAGAGATTCAATGAAAACAAGACTTAATTGCATAAAAAGTATAAGATCCTCTCTTACAAATCCAAGAACTCTCTCAAAGGGGAAAGGGTTTCTTAGACAAAAGAAGCATAATCATCAAAATTAGGGTTTTTGGGTTTATAAATGAAAATGGGCGAACCGGGTCAACCCGGAACAAACCGGGTATTGACCTGGTCGGATCTTGGATGCGGCTTCGATAAATTCGAGGCATCTCCCTAGCCTGATGTCCAAATGACATGATTTTTGTTTGTGTGCACAGCTAACTCTTCCATCTACAACTTTCATGAAGGCCAGAGAGGCTGAATATGAACGGAAGAACTTCGTTTTACCGGTGCTTTGGACAATGTCATCTCTTCTCGGCCAGGCAGATCTTGCTTCAGTGTCTTGGCCATAAAATCCGATCCAGAGGTCTAAATGATATAATTCAAACTCCTGTATAAATCTGATTCACTCCTCTACAAGTTTCATGAAGACATCAGATTAAACTGGGCATGGGAAGCTCTTCATTTGGCCTGATCTTTGAGACCGACCAAAACCGACCTTGCTGATTGGGGTAGGTCGGATTTCCTCCGGGGGAAATTAAGCCGACCTTGCTCCTTTTGGTCGGTCGGTTTTTGCTTCTCCGGGTCGGTCGGATTCTCGGGAACTCCCTGCCCTACGACCGGCTAAAACCGACCACGCCGATTGAGGTCAGTCGGATTTTTCCCGGGGAGAATTTTAGCTTCTCGGCCAGACGGACACGCTTTGGTAAAACTGCGATAACTTCCTAACCTGATGTCCGAATGACTTGATCTGAATTTCCCTGGACAGCTGACTCGTCCCTATACAATCTTCATGAATACTCCAAGAGCTGTATCAAATCGAAATGCCTTCGTCTGATCGGTTCTTTGAGACGTTCCGGATGGTTCTTCTCTAGTCTTTAAGCACCAAATCTCCAAACTTCACCAAGTGTCTCCAAACACCTAGTAAACTCCTCAAAAACATGCAAAAGACTCACTAGGACCTAATGCAGCTCCTAATACTCTAAATGGGACAAAACAAGTATGAAATTCCATGAGGATCCAAGAAAATGACCTAAAATCTATATGAAATGCATGCTAAATACATGTAGAATATGCACATATCAATTCCCCCAAACTTAAACCTTTGCTTGTCCTCAAGCAAACAAGATCAAGAATGAGAGATGCAATGCAATGCAAGTGGAGCTCGAACCTATAAGAAGCATAAGAAGCAATCGCACTCAACGTCCAAGTTACTAGTTCTAGGATGCACCAAAGTTGTCTACTCAAAAGGAGTTAGCCATTTCCTTCACAACATGTAACAAAACCAAACCTCAACCTAGACAAACCATTCTATTCTCTAGCCTTTTAACATTGATTAATGGTTTTATCCGTGAATTGTGCTTATGCAAAATCAAATGAAACCGCGTGGCTAAAGGACCAATTATGAGATGAAAGTGATCTCATCAATATGTAAGGGCAATCAAATACAAGGATCTCTCAATGAACGAACAAACTTTGACAAAATGCTAAAGGTAAAAGGTAACCTATGCATACAAGGAAAAACTCTCGTCTACCCGAATGTCTAAAGTGTCTCTAACCTAAAGCTCCTAACCCGTTGTGCCCATAACTTAATCTACCCTTTTATCATGAGGCATTTTGCCTTTTTGAACCCGCACATCCTTCTTGTCTCTTCACTTCACTTTCTTCTCAATTGGGGATCACTTCTTCTTCCTTGTTCTTCATGGTTTGGTGCTTCTTTGTTGTTATCTAGCTCTTATTTTCTTCCTTTTGGTTCCCGCCTCTTCTCATTCTTTTGATGCTTTGGCCTTTTTGGCCTTCTTCTTTTTCTTTATATCTTTTGCGGCCATCTTAATCTTAGAGCTAGACTTATGATCTTTGCACAAACCATTCTACAAATTCGATCCCCTTTTCCATACTCCTTGTCATTCTTTCCATTCCACAATCCATTCCAATCATAGCGTTTACTAAGTCTAAAACCGTTTCCCCCAAACTTGAATCAAGAACCGCAACCCTAACTAGCCTATTCCTAGATTAGCCCCTTGATGATGGAGCTAAGTCTACACAAGAGTGCTTCCTTGTCGCCCTAAACCTAACACTTTTTGTCAAGTTCATTCCAAATAAGGCCTCACAAGACACACACGAAGGACTATGGGCTAGAAAGGAGGTAATTGTCATGGTAGGGAAACCAATCCAAAGATGGGATTTGGCTATTTGGACAAGCAAGAGTGGTAAAAGGAATAAGAATGTCCAAATATGTATATGTGATCTACGAGTTCATTTAAGTTTGCATAAGCACAATAATTACTTGTCAAATTATGGTTATCACTTAGATGAGGCTAGATTCAATTCAAGCTTGCTTCAATCAAAGAAAGGCAATGATGCATGCGCTCTAACAAATGGTTCGTCCTTGATTTCGGATTCAACTTCAATGCATCAAACAACTAATAACTTGGGCGTTGAATCAATTGCTAATTAAGCTACTTTCAAGGTTGTCATTACTCCATGCTTATGCAAATGCAAGCTAAAATGCAAACTAGACACCACCTACAAGTGAATATGCAATCCTAAATGTTCTAAAATTTTCAAATTTATTGAAAATGCATGATATGCATGAGACTCAAGTGAAAAAGAGAAGATAAAAGCATAAAACACGAGGTCAAATACCGGTCTCTCCCCCAAACTTAAATCACACCGTCCCGATGTGAAATAAATTCAAAGAAGAGACCCAAAACAAAATATAATATGCTAAGACTTTAAAAGGGAAAGAGATACTTACATGGAGGAGTGCCACTATGTGAATGGAGAGCTTGGAGAATTGATAAGCTTTCCAACATCAAACGCCCTTGGCTACCTTGCCATCACTTTTCTACTATCAATGACCTTGCAACCACTTAACCAAAAGATTAAAAACGCCCAAGAAACACAAAATAAAACTAGAAAGCGAAAGAATATATACAAGAATAAACATGAGAATGTCTCCCAAGTGCACTTTGTTTTACGTCGCTAAGTTTGACGTTGGTTACCCTTTTAGGCGGGTGAGAGAGGAGTGTGAGCACTCCAAGGCGGATATTTAAGCTCGAGCTTGAGCACCTTGCTCATTACCTCTTCAAGACCGGCTTCTCCTTTTGCTTTGAGCTCAGGAGTGAGGATTGCCTTGGCCGAGGCAAATGGCTTGGATCGGCCTTTGCATTTGATCTTGTACTCAATCACTCCATCCTTGTGCTTCCAAGGAGTGAGAGTCATCATAGAAGGTTGGCTCGGCTCGGATTTAAACCCGTGATGCTTACTCGATCCGTTTCGCATCGTAGCCTTGGCTTTTGTCTTCTTCTTTGCGCCCTTGCTACCCTCAACGTCCTTTTCCATTTTGGTGGGAGGGATCGTTTCCAAACAAGTGATCATGTCAACTTCCGAAGCTTCCTTGTCATTACCATAACCTAAATCTTTTCTCTCAAGAGACTTCTCTTCCTCTTCATAGACCTTTGGGGGTGGAGCTTCTTCAACCATATCACATCTACCCACATATAATATTTCTTCTTCTTGAGACTCATCATCCTTCATGGTGATTGTACCACAAAGTTTATTGGAAGAAGTCCTCATTGGATAGTACACTTTATCATCCACATTCAAGAGAACTACCCTTTGCTCTTTGAAATCCATTCTAGCACCGGTAGTGAGTAGGAATGGAGTTCCAAGGAGTAGTGGAAGCTTGTTGGTCTTCTTCATTTCCATGACCACAAAGTCCGTTGGGACTATGCAATTCCCAACCTTTATTGGATAGTCTTCGAGGAGACCAAGTGGCTTCTTCGAAGAAGCGTCTCCAAAGGTGATAGGTGATGGATGATAGGCGAGGGTTCTTATACCAAGAATCTTGAGCATCTCATGGGACATAACGTTCACACTTGACCCGGAATCACACAAAGCATCCTCAATCTTCAAATCTCCAAGAGAGCAAGTTATAGAGAATTTACCGGGATTACCAAGCTTGGGGAGAGACTTAGGCTCGATCCTAGTTGAGCTTGGTGAATACCTCTTGGTTCTTGAACCATGGTCACGTCCTCATCTTTCTCAAGGGTCACTCCCCCACCGTGTTCCTCAATGTCCTCATTGAGCTTCAAGGGAGCTTGTGATCCATAGAGTTGGAGCTTAATTTCCCTAATGGCGGTTTCCTGATCATCAATGTAAGTTGATTCCTTTGAGAAGATGGCATTGCAATACGCCTTTGAGGTATGTATTGCTTTCCCATTTGAAGGGTTTTGTTCCACTTTGTCTTCATTGGCTCCCTTGGTCTCCATTTGTTGAACCTTTGAACTCAATGCCTCAAACTTCTTGTGGAGATCGTTGTATGAGCAAGCTACTTTG
>PKML01043648.1:592890-606346 GCA_002933935.1 Eutrema yunnanense
TTTTGCAATCCAAGGAGGTATCAATACCCTCTAACCGATGTAGTAAGAGGTTATCGAATCCAATATTGGGAAATAGTCCTAACCACTAAGAATGCAAGGAACCTATGTAAGTTAAGCTAATTAAAGGGAGTTTTGTGATTAAGTATCCAAATTAAACAAGTAAAGCAACTAAGAAAGATTGTAAATCAATTAACAAAGGCGAATCCTAAGATGGGGTAATCGATATTAGGCAACCAAAGCATGATCCAAGGCATTCATTCACACAAACAAGCTATCCCTAGGTTAATGATCTCTAATCTTGATTAGTCCTCTTTCAAGGCACTAATCACTATGTTAATTATCAAATTCATTAGCAAACTCTCATTTGTGAATTATCAATCAACATGCATTGAGAATATAAACTAGATCAACCAAAAATATGCCTTAGACAACTATCCTCATAGGCTAAGAACATAAATCCTTTGAATAATTGATCAAGGCATTTCATCATACACTTGGTGTGCATGAAATGCCTATGATCTAAATCCACTCTCTCAAGCTAGATTTAGCAATAAAAACATTAAACAAAGAAGGATAATAGATAATCTAATCCTAAACACCTTAGATCATGCCTTGAATCCCCTAAATCTACCCCATCTCAAGATCCTAAAATGACTACTCAAGACCCATGAAGAACACCCCAAAATCGATTTTGATAGGGGATGAATTCATGGATGGATCTTGAATAATCAACAAGAAAAGGGGATAAGAAGAAGAGATTCAATGAAAACAAGACTTAATTGCATAAAAAGTATAAGATCCTCTCTTACAAATCCAAGAACTCTCTCAAAGGGGAAAGGGTTTCTTAGACAAAAGAAGCATAATCATCAAAATTAGGGTTTTTGGGTTTATAAATGAAAATGGACGAACCGGGTCAACCCGGAACAAACCGGGTATTGACCTGGTCGGATCTTGGATGCGTCTTCGATAAATTCGAGGCATCTCCCTAGTCTGAAGTCCAAATGACATGAGTTTTGCTTGTGTACACATCTAACTCTTCCCTCTACAACTTTCATGAAGGCCGGAGAGGCTGAATATGATCGGAAGAACATCGTTTTACCGGTGCTTTGGACGATGTCATCTCTTCTCGGCCAGGCAGATCATGCTTCAGTGTCTTGGCCATAAAATCCGATCCAGAGGTCCAAATGATATGATTCAAACTCCTGTGTAACTCTGATTCACTCCTCTACAAGTTTCATGAAGACATCAGATTACACTGGGCATGGGAAGCTCTTTCTTTGGCCTGATCTTTGAGACCGACCAAAACCGACCTTGCTGATTGGGGTAGGTCGGATTTCCTCCGGGGGAAATTAAGCCGACCTTGCTCCTTTTGGTCGGTCGGTTTTTGCTTCTCCGGGTCGTTCGGATTCTCGGGAACTCCCTGCCCTACGACCGGCTAAAACCGACCACGCCGATTGAGGTCGGTTGGATTTTTCCCGGGGAGAATTTTAGCTTCTCGGCCAGACGGACACGCTTTGGTAAAACTGCGATAACTTCCTAACCTGATGTCCGAATGACCTGATTCGAATTGCCCTGGACAGCTGACTCGTCCCTATACAATCTTCATGAATACTCCAAGAGCTGTATCAAATCGAAATGCCTTCGTCTGATCGGTTCTTTGAGACGTTCCGGATGGTTCTTCTCTAGTCTTTAAGCACCAAATCTCCAAACTTCACCAAGTGTCTCCAAACACCTAGTAAACTCCTCAAAAACATGCAAAAGACTCACTAGGACCTAATGCAGCTCCTAATACTCTAAATGGGACAAAACAAGTATGAAATGCCATGAGGATCCAAGAGAATGACCTAAAATCTATATGAAATGCATGCTAAATACATGTAGAATATGCACATATCAATTCCCCCAAACTTAAACCTTTGCTTGTCCTCAAGCAAACAAGATCAAGAATGAGAGATGCAATGCAATGCAAGTGGAGCTCGAACCTATAAGAAGCATAAGAAGCAATCGTACTCAACGTCCAAGTTACTAGTTCTAGGATGCACCAAAGTTGTCTACTCAAAAGGAGTTAGCCATTTCCTTCACAACATGTAACAAAACCAAACCTCAACCTAGACAAACCATTCTATTCTCTAGCCTCTTAACATTGATTAATGGTTTTATCCGTGAATTGTGCTTATGCAAAATCAAATGAAACCGCTTGGCTAAAGGACCAATTATGAGATGAAAGTGATCTCATCAATATGTAAGGGCAATCAAATACAAGGATCTCTCAATGAACGAGCAAACTTTGACAAAATGCTAAAGGTAAAAGGCAACCTATGCATACAAGGAAAAACTCTCGTCTACCCGAATGCCTAAAGTGTCTCTAACCTAAAGCTCCTAACCCGTTGTGCCCATAACTTAATCTACCCTTTTATCATGAGGCCTTTTGCCTTTTTGAACCCGCACATCCTTCTTGTCTCTTCTCAATTGGGGATCACTTCTTCTTCCTTGTTCTTCATGGTTTGGTGCTTCTTTGTTGTTATCTAGCTCTTATTTTCTTCCTTTTGGTTCCCGCCTCTTCTCATTCTTTTGATGCTTTGGCCTTTTTGGCCTTCTTCTTTTTCTTTATATCTTTTGTGGCCATCTTAATCTTAGAGCTAGACTTATGATCTTTGCACAAACCATTCTACAAATTCGATCCCCTTTTCCATACTCCTTGTCATTCTTTCCATTCCACAATCCATTCCAATCATACCGTTTACTAAGTCTAAAACCGTTTCCCCCAAACTTAAATCAAGAACCGCAATCCTAACTAGCCTATTCCTAGATTAGCCCAGCCAGTATCGATCGACACCAGTCCAGACACATGCACGAGAGGATCTAAAATCTCGTGTATCGATCGATACTCCTTCGATGTCGGTCGATACTGGGGCGCAGGTCGAGAAGGAGCCAGAGATTGTCAAGGAGAGGGTATACAAACCCAAGATGCCCTATCCTATGCCTCCTAAGATGACGAAGAAGGAATGGGAGGACGCCAGATGCAAAACTATGTTGGATAAGTTGGTTGTGGAGCTTCCTTTTGTTGATGCTATTAATACTTCTCCAGCTTTCATGAGGTATGTGAAGAAGATGGTGTCTAGCAATGTGAACCTTGAGGAAGGTGTCAAGATGATTACCGTTGAGTGCAATGCGATTCTACTCAATAAAATTCCCAAGAAGCTACCAGACCCAGGGTGTTTTGTTTTGGATTGCACTATGTTCACAGAGAGATTCGAGCGTTCTCTCTGCGATATTGGGTCGAATGTGAACCTCATGCCACACTCAGTTGCTAAGCGAATGTGGATGACAGATTTCCAATCTGCAAGGATTTCGCTGGTACTTGTTGATCGCTCAGTGCGACTTCCAGAGAGACTACTCGAAGATGTCCCAATCAAGATTGGGAATTGCTTGATCCCAATAGATTTCATCGTCCTGAAGTACGATGCTGATCCTAGGGATCCTCTTATCCTGGGCAGACCATTCCTTGCGACTGATGAAGCCTTGATCGATTGCAAGAATGGACAGATAGCTCTCAACATCGGTGATTTGGTGATGTCCTTTACCATGGAAAAGATGATGAAGAGACCAACCATCGATGGACAGACGTTCTATGTGGACACCTTCAGTGACATAGCAGAGGAGTACTTCTTGGAGATTCACCCTGAGGATCCATAGGAGAGAGAATGGGTCTCCTCAGCCACTTCAGAGGTCCATTTGTGCGACGATACTGCTGGATACTCGAAGATGTTCGATTCAGCATCACCAGTATCGATCGATACTCCCCTAGTATCGGTCGATACCCTGCGTCTAGAAGGAGAGTTGGCCGAAAGTTCTAAGCAAGCTGCTGGGCTTGGAGATTGGAGCGAGGAAGATCCTCCTAAGGTTGAACTCAAGCCACTCCCAACCGCATTGAGGTATGTTTTTCTTGGTCCTAATTCCACATATCCTGTGATTGTTAATGCTTCCTTGAACAACGCAGAGATTACCTTACTGCTGAGCAAGCTGCGCAAGTATCGCAAAGCTCTTGGATATTCTCTTAATGACATTTCAGGTATAGCACCAGACTTGTGCATACATCGGATTCACCTGGAGGATGAGCCAAAGTCTTCGATTGAGTGTCAGAGGAGGTTGAATCCGAACCTGTAGGAAGTGGTCAGGAAGGAGGTGATGAAGCTGTTGGAAGCATGGATTATCTATGCCATCTCAGATAGTTCTTGGGTTAGTCCAGTTCACGTAGTGCCTAAGAAAGGAGGCATAACAGTGGTGAAAAACGAAAAGGATGAGTTGATCCCTACAAGGACAATCACTGGTCACATGATGTGTATTGACTACAGGAAGCTGAATGCGGCCACAAGGAAATATCACTGCCCATTGCCATTCATCGACTAGATGCTGGAGAGGTTGGCGAGTCACCCATACTACTGTTTTCTCGATGGGTACTCAGACATTTTCCAGATTCCTATACATCCAGAGGACCAGGGGAAGACGACTTTTACATGTCCTTATGGCACATTCGCTTACAGAAGAATGCCATTTGGATTATGTAACGCTCCTGCGACCTTTCAGAGATGCATGATGTCGATTTTCACAGACATGACTGAGGAGTTTATGGAGGTGTTTATGGATGGATTTTCAGTGTATGGATCGTCATTCAAGGATTGTCTAGATAACTTGTGCAAAGTGCTTCAGAGATGCGAGGAGAATCATTTGGTTCTTAATTGGGAGAAGTGCCACTTCATGGTACAAGATGGCATCGTTCTTGGGCACAAGGTTTCTAAGGCAGGGATCGAAGTTGACAAGGCTAAGATTCAGGTCATGACAAGCCTGCACCCTCCACGCTCTGTATCTGAGATTCGAAACTTCCTTGGTCATGCTGGATTTTACAGGAGGTTCATCAAAGATTTCTCTAAGCTTGCACACCCACTCACAGCCCTGTTGTGCAAGGAAGTCAAATTTGATTTCATACATGATTGCCTTGCAGCCTTTGAGGAGATTAAGAAGGCATTGGTGAGTGCTCCGATTGTTCAACCACCTGATTGGAGTTTATCTTTTGAGGTTATGTGCGATGCAAGTGATTTTGATGTAGGAGCTGTTTTGGATCAGAGGAAAGACAAGAAGCTCCATGCCATTTATTACGCCAGCAGGACGTTGGATGATGCTCAACGAAATTACAGCACCACTGAGAAGGAGTTACTTGCAGTTGTTTTCTCCTTTAAGAAATTTCGGTCCTACTTGATTGGGAGCAAGGTTGTTGTTCACACAGACCATGCTGCTCTCAAATACTTGCTGAAGAACAAGGACCTCAAGCCTCGTCTTTGCCGATGGGTACTTTTGCTCCAAGGGTTCGATATCGAGATCAAGGACAAGAAGGGAGTTGAGAATGGAGTTGCTGACCACCTATCACGAATAAAGATCGATGAAGTCGTGCCTATTGATGATTTCTTGCCAGAGGAGGGTATCTACTTCATTGAGGCTCAACCTCAGGATTATGGTTCCGAAAATATGCAATTTTCGCGAATGCAAACTTTCAGTATCGATCTATACTCACTTAGTATCGGTCGATACCCGACACGTTCCGGACCTGTTTTGCCTATAGAGCACTTCAACTCTTATGACGCCTATCTAGCTGCTGTATCTAGTCCTGCACGACCATGGTACGCTAACATTGCTAACTACCTTGTTGTAGAGACTGAGCCAAAGCATCCCACAAAGTATGCGAGGAAGAAGTTTATGCGCGAGATGAGGCGATTCTTCTGGGATGAGCCTTACTTATACAAGCGCTGCTCAGATGGTATCTACAAGAAGATGCGTTGCAGAGTCTGAGGTGTTTGCGATTCTTTTTCATTGTCATGGGTCTGAGTATGCTGGACACTTTGCTACTTTCAAGACAGTGTCCAAAGTTCTTCAAGCAGGCTTCTGGTGGCCTACTATGTTCAGAGATGCGCATGTCTATATCTCACAGTGTGATGTCTGTCAGAGGAGAGGGAAGATCAGCAAGAGACATGAGATGCCACATAATTTCATCCTTGAGGTTGAAGTTTTCGATTGCTGGGGCATCGACTTTATGGGTCCCTTTCCCTCGTCACACAAGAACAGATACATCATGGTTGTTGTGGACTATGTGTCCAAATGGGTGGAAGCGATTGCTAGTCAGACCAACGACTCTTCGGTGGTTCTTAAGCTGTTTAAGACCATCATTTTCCCACGATTTGGAGTGCCGCGTATTGTTTTAAGTGATGGTGGCAGCCACTTTATTAACAAAGTTCTTGAGAAGTTGCTGAATAAGCATGGTATAAATCATCGCGTGGCTAGTCCATATCACCCTCAGACCAGTGGGCAAGTCGAGGTCTCCAACAGGCAAATCAAGGAGATTTTGGAGAAGACAATGGGTACTTCTAGGAAGGATTGGTCTACGAAGCTGGATGACGCGCTATGGGCTTACATGACTGCTTTCAAGACACCGCTGGGTACTACACCGTTTCACTTGTTGTATGGGAAAGCATGTCACCTTCCAGTGGAGATCGAGCACAAGGCAGCATGGGCGACGAAGTTGCTGAACTTCGACATCAAGTCTGCCGCTGAGAGGAGATTGAATCAGCTGAACGAGTTGGATGAGATTAGGCACCACGCTTACGAGAACTCGAAGCTGTACAAGGAGAGAACTAAGGCTTATCATGATAAAAAGATCATCTCCAGACATTTCGAGCCGAACGGCCATGTACTTCTGTATAACTCTCGTTTGCAATTGTCTCCTAGTAAAATGTGTTCTCGGTTGTCAGGTCCCTTCACAATCAAGGAGGTCAGACCACACGGTGCCGTCGTGCTGATTAGTCCTACAGGCGAGGAGTTTACTGTCAATGGACAGAGGGTGAAACACTATTGGGCGAAAGCCGAGATTCCAACAGGGCAGATAATGCCTCTGGATGATGCACCCACAACCTGAATGGCGGTACAGTCAAGCTAATGACGTTAAACGAGCGCTTAGTGGGAGGCAACCCATTGGTGAGTCTGTACATAGGTATTTTCTTTTTGCATTTTTCGTTTTTGTGTCTTGTGTTTTCGTGTGAATCAAATGAAAAGAGTCTGTATCGACCGATACTATCACTGGTATCGATCGACACAAGGAGAAACAGACGTTGCATTGACCAAAAGTCATTGTATCGATCGACACCAGCAATGGTATCGGTCGATACCCAACGCGCATGTAACTTCTCTGATTTTTCACGTCTCCACTTAGTTGTTTTGTTTCTTTCACCGACTTTAGACTAGATAACACTGGGGACAATGTTGTTTAAGTCTGGGGGAGGTAGTTGCTGACAGCGTTTTTGTTTTTCTTAAGAGTCATAAAATAAATAAAAAATGTTGTTTTATTGAGTCAAAACTTGTTGGAATGGCCTGCCCAACCAACGTTAGCCAAGTGTGGAGTTTCCACGGATTGATGAGATTTTATCGGCGTTTTGACAAGGACTTTAGTAGCCTAGCAGCACCTCTCACGGCTATGGTGAAGAAGAGTGTTGGGTTCACGTGGGGAAAAGCACAACAAGATGCATTCCAAGCGCTCTAGGATAGCCTTACCAACGCCCCGGTAAGGCTATCCTAGATACATTGCAAGGAAGTCAAATTTGATTTCATACATGATTGCCTTGCAGCCTTTGAGGAGATTAAGAAGGCATTGGTGAACCAAGTGACTAAAAGAAGAAAATAAGGCATACTGAGTTTTCAAAAACCTCTCAGGCCCATCTTTCGAGAGAAGCCCAAAGAAGCAAACTTGTAGATCTATTCCAAATCTAAGTTTCTAAAACTACCTTTTACGGTAATTTCTTCTCGCCGGCAGTCTTCTTGGGCTCGGGCCACGGCGGTTCCTCCCCGCAACATCTTGTTGGAGGGTCATATCTCCCCGGCAAGAACATCTGGCTCCCGACGGTTTGTTTTCTACCACCATAACTCTGTCCAAACTCTATCATGAGGATAAGATAAGCTTCATGGTTGTTTAGAGTCTTGTATAGGCCATTTGGAAGTTTTTTTGATGCCTCTACCGATTTACTCTCTTCGAAGACTTCTAGCTTCGTGCTAAGATCTGGTCACCAACACTGCAACAACTCAGAGCTGACCTTCTCTCCTTTTGGTTACCTCTGTTTCCTTCGGAAGATACTAGTCTCACTTGCAGCTTTCTTCTTAAACATCTAGCCCTGTGCTAAGATTTGTTTTTTAACTGTGTCTGCACCAGATCCAGATCCAGAACTCAACTACTCTGCTCCTCTACGGTTGTCACCTACTCTCACAGCAAAACTGAAGATGGCTCAGCAAATCAAGCATACAAAAGACTGAAGCCTTCCCCCCTACTATGAAATGTGTGGATCTACTTATTCTCTGAAACTTTCTCTAGCCTAGTGCTAAGTATCTCGACTCAATCTATAACCGGATATCTACCTGCTCAAAGAAGAAGATCCCATCCCTAAGAAACTTCACAATGTCTCAGCCAAACACAAACTCAAACAATACCGAAGAAGAAGAGGAGGAGATTATTGATCTACCTCATGTGGATAACTCTCATCTCATAGCCCGCTTTAACCGAAGCCTGGTGGGACGTATGTTTAACCAAGAAGTAAGAAGTACTGAAGCTCTCTTAGCCTTCATGCCAAGACATAACATTTGGGATGTAGAAGGTCGAGTCCATGGCATAGACCTTGGTCACTCTCGATTCCAATTTGATTTTGATTCGGAAACTGATCTGCTGAGAGTTCTCAACAAAAGACCTTGCCACTTTAATAAGTGGTCTTTCTCGCTTGAGAGATGGATCCCTCATGTTGGAGACTCCTTTCCGAACAACATGATTTTCTGGATAAGAGTCTCGGGTATCCCAACTAACTTCTGGATGGAAGAGAACTTCAACGCAATCGGAAGCAGACTTGGAGAGGTAAAAGCCATTGATGCAAGAGCAGCAAGGATGCAAGTTTCTCTAAACGCAGATGCTCCTTTGAAATTTGTATCAAAAGTTAGACTTCAATCGGGTGAGGTGGTTAAAGTTGACCTGAAGTATGAGAAGCTTGATAGATGGTGCTTCACTTGCAAACTGATCTCACATGATGAGAGCTCTTGCCCGCACCTGACAGAAGATCAGAGAAA
Organism: Eutrema yunnanense; assembly: GCA_002933935.1. Classification (NCBI taxonomy): domain Eukaryota; kingdom Viridiplantae; phylum Streptophyta; class Magnoliopsida; order Brassicales; family Brassicaceae; genus Eutrema; species Eutrema yunnanense. The sequence goes on from PKML01043648.1 coordinate 602,038, forward strand.
AGAAAAGCTGTTAGAAAGAGAAGCAGCACGAGATTTGGCACAAGCACCAAGAGATGAACAAAGCAGAGGCAGAGATATTCATCAAGCTCGTAGACAAGCTGGTCAGATTTCTGTACCTTACCGAGAAAGAAATCCGACAATTATTCACCCTGAAGAAAACAGGAAGCCTCAATTTGCGAAGGAAGATGAAAGAACTGTAATCCAAAAGGCAAGAGTAGATCATCGTGTGACGGATGAGAAGAGAAATGAAAGCGTGTGGAACAGAATTGAACAAAGAACAGATTACCGTTCGGAAGCTCGTCGATTCGAAAAACGCTATGAACCTCGAGAGGAAAATCATCCACAACGGAGAGAGCTTCCACAACAATCTGAAAATATCTATCGTAAGAGACGATACGAAGAGTCTTTTGCAGCCAGCAAATGGAAAGCAGGAAAAAATCATGAAAGGGATACTCTACCTCTCAAGGATACCCCTGATTGGAGTTTACCCTTTGAGGTTATGTGCGATGCAAGTGATTTTAATGTAGGAGCTGTTTTGGATCAGAGGAAAGACAAGAAGCTCCATGCCATTTATTACGCCAGCAGGACGTTGGATGATGCTCAGCTAAATTACAGCACCACTGAGAAGGAGTTACTTGCAGTTGTTTTCTCCTTTGAGAAGTTTTGGTCCTACTTGATTGGGAGCAAGGTTGTTGTTCACACAGACCATGCTGCTCTCAAATACTTGCTGAAGAACAAGGACCTCAAGCCTCGTCTTTGCCGATGGGTACTTTGCTCCAAGGGTTCGATATCGAGATCAATGACAAGAAGGGAGTTGAGAATGGAGTTGCTGACCACCTATCACGAATAAAGATCGATGAAGTCGTGCCTATTGATGATTTCTTGCCATAGGAGGGTATCTACTTCATTGAGGCTCAACCTCAGGATTCTGGTTCCGAAAATATGCAATTTTCGCGAATGCAAACTTTCAGTATCGATCTATACTCACTTAGTATCGGTCGATACCCGACACGTTCCGGACCTGTTTTGCCTATAGAGCACTTCAACTCTTATGACGCCTATCTAGCTGCTGTATCTAGTCCTGCACGACCATGGTACGCTAACATTGCTAACTACCTTGTTGTAGAGACTGAGCCAAAGCATCCCACAAAGTATGCGAGGAAGAAGTTTATGCGCGAGATGAGGCGATTCTTCTGGGATGAGCCTTACTTATACAAGCGCTGCTCAGATGGTATCTACAGAAGATGCGTTGCAGAGTCTGAGGTGTCTGCGATTCTTTTTCATTGTCATGGGTCTGAGAATGCTGGACACTTTGCTACTTTCAAGACAGTGTCCAAAGTTCTTCAAGCAGGCTTCTGGTGGCCTACTATGTTCAGAGATGCGCATGCCTATATCTCACAGTGTGATGTCTGTCAGAGAAGAGGGAAGATCAGCAAGAGACATGAGATGCCACATAATTTCATCCTTGAGGTTGAAGTTTTCGATTGCTGGGGCATCGACTTTATGGGTCCCTTTCCCTCGTCACACAAGAACAGATACATCATGGTTGTTGTGGACTATGTGTCCAAATGGGTGGAAGCGATTGCTAGTCAGACCAACGACTCTTCGGTGGTTCTTAAGCTGTTTAAGACCATCATTTTCCCACGATTTGGAATGCCGCGTATTGTTTTAAGTGATGGTGGCAGCCACTTTATTAACAAAGTTCTTGAGAAGTTACTGAATAAGCATGGTATAAATCATCGCGTGGCTAGTCCATATCACCCTCAGACCAGTGGGCACGTCGAGGTCTCCAACAGGCAAATCAAGGAGATTTTGGAGAAGACAGTGGGTACTTCTAGGAAGGATTGGTCTACGAAGCTGGATGACGCGCTATGGGCTTACATGACTGCTTTCAAGACACCGTTGGGTACTACACCGTTACCTCTGGATGATGCACCCACAGCCTGAATGGCGGTAGAGTCAAGCTAATGACGTTAAACGAGCGCTTAGTGGGAGGCAACCCATTTGTGAGTCTGTACATATGTCTTTTCTTTTTGCATTTTTTGTTTTTGTGTGTTGTGTTTTCGTGTGAATCAAATGAAAAGAGTCTGTATCGACCGATACTATCACTGGTATCGATCGACACAAGGAGAAACAGACATTGCATCGACCAAAAGTCATTGTATCGATCGACACCAGCAATGGTATCGGTCGATACCCAGCGCGCATGTAACTTCTCTGATTTTTCATGTCTCCACTTAGTTGTTTTGTTTCTTTCACCGACTCTAGACTAGATAACACTGTGGACAATGTTGTTTAAGTTTGGGGGAGGTAGTTGCTGACAGCGTTTTTGTTTTTCTTAAGAGTCATAAAATAAATAAAAAAATGTTGTTTTATTGAGTCAAAACTTGTTGAAATGGCCTGCCCCAACCAACGTTAGCCAAGTGTGGAGTTTCCACGGATTGATGAGCTTTTACCGGCGTTTTGACAAGGACTTTAGTAGCCTAGCAGCACCTCTCACGGCTATGGTTAAGAAGAGTGTTTGGTTCACGTGGGGAAAAGCACAACAAGATGCATTCCAAGCGCTCTAGGATAGCCTTACCAACGCCTCGGTTCTTGTTTTGCCGGATTTCAACCGAACGTTTGAAGTGGAGTGCGATGCGTCCAACATTGGAATTGGAGCTGTGATGACACAAGGAGGAAAGTGATATATCATGGTTTTTACCCTGTTTAGGCCATGATATAATTCCTTTTATAGAGTCTTTTCTAGTGTTTCGTAGTATTTTAGAGTCTTTTGCAGGTTATAGCACGTTTGGAGCATTATTGGAAGTATTGGAGCTTTCTGGAGCAGTTTGGAGCAAGGCTGAAGTTCGTGTCGCTGAGTATCTGATTTCACGTCAGGTATCGATCGATACCCATCGCAGCATGACTATGACACGCGACTTAATGAAGATTTGAAGAACTGCAGATTTGCCCCAGAAGTCTATAATAATTACAAGAAGCCCTAATTCGTGTTTTAGGTTATAAATAGGATTTTACAGCCACTTGTTTAGGCTATGCTTTATTTTCTGTGTTTATTTTACTCTGGTTTTAGAGAGACAAGTCTGAATCTCCCTTCGGCCGAGATCAGATCTCTAAACCTTTTCTGATTATTTTATTGATGATTTATTCAAACATGTTGTCTTCAATCTCCATGTCTTAGTATATCACATGTTAGGTTTGGGGTTTTCTCATAGGGATTTCTTTGAATGATAGGTTGATTATCTGTTAGGATTCACTACCTGAATTAGTTCTTCACCTTAGGTTGTTCTCAAAGCTAATTCTAGATTGATCACCTAGAACTTAGATCTTAGGATAATTGATTAGGCACGAGAGTGCGATTAATTACCTGATAGAACCTAGGTGAGCAAATTAATTATTCGCAAAGAGATTTGGTTTAATTAATTTGTGAACATATCAAACCTGAACTTTAAAGCTGATTTAGACTTTAGGATTCGCAAAGAGATTTGGAATTCCTAGGATTTAGATTTAGATAGTTTTCGCAACGAGAGTTGGTTAATTATATTTTAGTGATTTGAGTTCTAGAACCGTGCTTAATCTGAATTATGTTAGTTAATTTAGCTGCATTCATTGATTTCCTGAGAAATACCCTGAGCCTATATTCCACCAACTGAATTTACAAACGCTTTTACTTGCAATCTTGTTTTCAATTACATCTTCTGGTTTAGCTTGTTTCGGATCTATATAATCTATTGAGTGATACTTGAGTTCTTGTGTTCGAACCCTTGATTTACTGCAGCAACTGCTTTAGTACTATTTAGGGTATTAAATTGAGCATATCAATTTTGGCGTCGTTGCCGGAGACTCAATTCGCCATTAGATTTTAGCTAAGAAATTCGTCTAAATCGCCCGAGTATCGATCGATACCCTTGAGTATCGATCGATACCCGACGTATATTTCAGTTACTTACGTTCTTGATTTTCTGTTTTCAGGTGCATGCCTAATCGAGAAACCAGAAGCAACAAGAACTCTGAGCTAGTTGATCTATCACTGGAACAACTAGCACTTGTGGAACGCACAAACAAGAAAGAAAAGAAATCAGCTAAGATGAACAACAATCAGTTGGTTCGTGATGTAGCTGGTGCTTACAGAGACCAAGAGGGTCGGTTGTGCAATGAGCAAGGACAACGTCTGGATGGAGAGGGGATCGTCATACCACCTGCTCCTGTTGTCACTGTGAATGTCGCTGGGAACGCGAGGAATGACGTGGTTATTCGAGGAAGGACGATTGGTGAGTACAACAGGCCTGACCAGTTTTTCGCCAATCGG